>BGPR01001401.1:147689-235208 GCA_013235015.1 Araneus ventricosus
CCCCCCCCCCCCCCCCCCCCCCCCCCCCCCCCCCCCCCCCCCCCCATAAAATTCCAAAAGCATGCTTACGTAATATTTGAACGGCCCCAAACTGAAACAATGTGAATTTTATTGAAAATCTAAAAAAATTAATTCAGCATTTAAATTTTGCAATTGTATCTTAGGGGATAATAAAATGAAAAATCGTGAATAAAATCTATTCTAGAGAGTAAAGATGAAATGTAAAATAAGGATCAAACTTGAATTTTAAAATGTGAGCTTTATTGGAAAGTTTGATATTAAAGATATGTAGCAAAACTTGTCTAACTGAAAATAACAAAATTTATACAATTATAATATTAACTGTCAATTTTTTTTCAAAATTTTATGATCTGTTTTTATGTAATGCAGATTTGATCATAACAATAAAATAATATGTAAAAATTTTTTAATATTGTACTGATTAAAAAATTTTGCAATATTCACAAATTCAGAAATGAAGTAAATCAATCACATATAACAAGATCATGAACTAATGATTGAAAAACTGGCCATTACATTAATTGCCTAGGTACTTTTTATACTTTTTTTTTGAAATATATTAAAGTTAAGACATGAGATTAAAAATAAAAATGCTATAAGTTAGATTCCGTATGGTAAATTTCAAAGCAGGGTGCAACGCAAAGTCCAACGTTACAATTTTTACATTCAAATCGAGATTCTCTCCGCACACGTTTACCGTTCTCATTCATTTTTAGTGAGCACACAACAAACTTCCTTGATTTTTTTCTGGATTCACTTTCATCAACATAAGAAGGGAAATGCCTTCCTGTCAGGCGAACGACATTTTCTTCCGATTTAGGAATGGACCCCGGCGAGTAGATGGATTACAGACTGTTACTTCAATTAATCTTTCGATTAATTTCATTCGAAATTCAACTTGCCTCATTTTTCCTCCATTCTTTTTGAAGAATACAAAAGCGTTCCACACTGCTTGACTAAGTAAGTAGCGAAAAATCTTTTTGTAGTATTTTCGTTGCTGATTTCTCGCCACTGGGTAGTACGACAAACATTGGTCAGCTTTGTCTACTCCACCCATTGTATTGTTGTAATCAGCCACGACTGCAGGCTTAAGCTTCGAAGATTTTGACTTTTTTGATTCCACGGTCACCATCGTAGTGCTGTGTAAAGTACTAAGCATAAGTATAGGTTTTTTATCTGTCCATTTTAATAAACATATTTTACCTTTTTGAAAGGCCAATACTTCACCTTTCTTCACTTTTGACGACTTTATTAACGGAGGCAAACCTTTCCTGTTTGCCCTTAAAGTACCGTAAATATCCGTTTTACATTTAATAAGTATTTCGGCTAATTCTGGTGAAGTGTAGTAGTTGTCCGTGGTTAGTGTATACCCCTTATTTTTCAGTTCATGAATGAGCGTCATAACACTTTTAGTGGACACACCATAATCCTCATGGAACGTCGTACCTTTTCCTGTATAAATAATAGAGTTCCAAATATATCCGCTTTCGGATTCACAAAGTTGAAACAGTTTTACTCCAAACCTAGATCTTTTTGTTGGAATATATTGCTTCCATCCTAAGCGCCCTTTATAACCAATCAGTGATTCATCTATTGAGATATCCTGCTTTGGTATGTATGTTGATTGAAATCGTTGCATAAGCATACTATGAAATTTGCCAATTTTTTTTAGTTTGTTATTAGAAGGCGATTCATCTTCGGAATCATTACTACTTTGGAAGTGCAGAAATTTCATTATAAGAGAATATCTTTTTTCGTTCATAACATTTCCGAAAAATGGAGTACATAAAATTGGTCGCTTGGACCAAAACCATTTTTCGGTGGGTTTTTGCACAATTCCTTGTAGAATCAACAAAGATATAAAACGTTTTAGTTCTTCACTAGTGACATCTTTCCACTGCAAAGCTCTAGTTGAAGGAGTTAATTCCAAATTTGAAAAATGTTCTTCCGCAAAGCTATTAGTTTCTTTTGCGATGAATGAAATTACTTCATCATCAAAAAAGAGGCAAAAGTAATCCAGTGGATCATCTGATTGTCTTAGTGAAACTTTGATTCCTGGATTTCCGGTAAAAGGAAATTTAGGTGGAGCAGGAGTCAAAACGGAAACATCAACACCACACCAGTTTCTTGCACTTTCCAAAGATTCATCCTCTGATTCGTCTTCTGATGATGATAATTCATCTTCCTATGAAGGTTCATTTAAATTGTCCTCTTCAGAATCGCTGTTCATCATCAAACAAAATCCAGAAAGAATTTACTACTGATATGCGATCTTCTAGACGCCGAGAAATGGTACCGAAGCCTTCGAGTTTCTTTATTTATACTTCGTTCAGTACTTTATCATTTTAAGTAGAAGATTTAACAAAGGAGTTTCAATCAATGGAAATTAGCGCCTGAAAAGATCTCTTTTGCGTTTGTCAGTAGTTCCTAAAATTTTCGCAAACAGTATCTTAAGAAGGAAACAGAAAAGTGTTTGTAATGGAATTGGTTTCAAAGGAGAAGAAAGAAAAATACATGTGATACACCTCAAAGATCATTGTCCAAAGGTTTGTCTCTCTAAGATATCTGTTTCAATGGTTTTAACGATATAACATCCCATCTGGACAGCAAGTTGAAAAGAAGTAGGGATAATCCCTTTTTTCCATGCACTATAACCAGTCGGCTTTGTTGTCTTATGTAGAATCTCAACAAAAACATCAAGGTAAACTTTACAAACAAAGAAAGCTGCTTCGCAACAGATGAGGACAACAATAGTAGGAAGGAGGGAGCTTGAACAATATTACACGGATCAATTTATTCCTGACCCTTGCGTAGGTTTTCAACATTCCATCGTACAATGAGTGCAGTAACACCTTTTCACAAGAATGCTGTCACAAATGCTTGCGATTTTACTATCAATAGACCACGATCGAATGTTTACCATATCGCCAGACGGGTGTGTAATCACAAAAAGACCATATCAGTACTAATGTTCTTTCTTTTCAGGGAAATCTATCTTTTTACTCAAAGAGAACAGAGAGCCATCATTCTGTCAGGCGTCTCATGATAAATTTCGATCTTCTCCGAAAAGAAAAAATGGCACTATTCATTATGACTAGAAAATAGATAATTGACAGGTGAAATAGACTGATCGGTTGCTTCAAAGAAAAATTGTTTTTTTCCATCCAGTCTTTAATTCTTAAATTCAGATGTCGTATTGAACTAACTACTCAACTATTTACTTTGCAGTTGTTAAAAGTAGATAGTATGAATTCCAATTCACGATATTTTTCAAATTGATATCAAGTCACCTGTCAAGTCTTTTGCCGTTTCAACACAAATCGGTTTTGAAAACAGGACCGGATTATCAAATAGGTAAAGTAAGTAACTGCCTAGGGGCCCAATATCTTTGGAGGCTTCCAATGCCTTATGATATTTTTATGCTTTATTTTCAAGGTAATTTCATTTAGTGTTTTCATTTAATTTACAAGAGCCGTATACTGGAATTTATTTAAATTGAAATCAAGTATTGTTTAAATTTCAGAACGTTATTCGTAAGGTTTTTTCCTCATGTTTTTAATTTAGCGAGAAGATCAGTGTGATCCAGTTTGTTTTACCGTTTTTCTGGCTCCAAAATATCCCTAGAAATTTTATATTAGATTATTTAGACTGTGTAAAAAAGTTTTACAATTTTTTCACCACTCATTAAAAAAATTACATTACATTTTAGTTTTTTTATATCTGAGATATTGAAACCACTCTCCTGAAGGTGATCGGCAAATTAAATATACTTCTTTTTAATTTCAGTCAGTCTTAATATTTGCTTGCATGAAAAACAATGAAAAATATTTGGTTTTGAATCTGAGTAAGAAAGAAATTGAAACTTATATTGCCTACAGGCCCGTTTAGGACTTAAACCGGCCCTGCTTGTATATGTGCTTTCAGAGTCATCTACATCTTAAACTAACAAACAATTGTTCTTGATGGCTCAAGCCTGCAATCTAACAAAATTGTGAAATGATTAGCTTTCTTAACAAAATTTATTGTTTCCTTTTTAACTAAATATAAAAAATAGCCACTTTATAAAATTATAGCTATTATTCATACACAAACACATGTTAAACGTTGTGTTTCGTTTTCAGTTATTTTTTATATTCTCTGTCAATAATGTTTCTCAGTTTGTAACAGTTTATGTGCAGCTTGTAAGATATTCTAATCTTTCACGACTTTAAAGAACCCAACCTTGCCTTAGATTGGTAGATGTAAAATGTGTACAAATTGTATAATTATATTCAAATGTATTTATACTTGGGTTCAGTGGCGAATCCAGGTTTCGGATCGGGGGGGGGGGGCTGAGTTCATGAAAATTTGCATCGTCGTGACGAATATCAAACCTCATGGCTCATGTAAACCAAAACACTTTAACATTACAGACTTTTCTCTTTTCTTTGACAGTAAAAATCATAAAGAAAACTACGTTACTTTCGATAATTTAATAAAAAATACAATGAAATAACTGGCCAAAAAATATTTTCGACTGCGTCAACGCTACAATTACAAGTGCAATGACTAGAAAAGTAGGAAAATTTTCGAGCCTGTCAAGCCAGAAAGCAATGTTCTCACATTTTAATTATTTTTTTAAAAAAGGGGAAGTTAAGAACAAACAGTTGCAGTGATTTTAAATAAAATCAATAATTCTGCCAGCTCTGTGGGGGGCTGAAGCCCGATAGCCCCCCTGGATTCGCCACTGCTTGGATTTGAAAAAACAGAAATCATTTTCATTTTACAAAATCAGTCAGCGGCGAGGAACCTTTTGCGGTCGCACCTTTCACACTGCCCTCCGGCCGGCTCTGGGAAGGGGAACTGCTAGAGATAAGAAACGGGGGAAGACTCTCCCTGCTGGGATAATTAGACCTCCCGCAGGTAGCAATGGGGGGGGGGGGGTCCAGGCGGTTTGTTTTCAAACACAGGTTGTAGGACGGGGTATATTTCTTAAAGGAACCCATTGAAAAGCAGAGAGATATTTTTCAGACGGCTTACTCTGACCTATTAGTCGCTCAGAGGGTTAAAAGGCATAGAAAGAAAGTTTGTCTTTGCGAAACAGTGAAATGAATTTTTTTCCTCATTTTTTGTTGGAAATAAATTTAACAAAATGATCACTTTCTTTGAATTGTAATTCAAGCACCTAATCGTCAATCAAATCATTCTTTTCTTTCATGAGGGATACTATATTATTCACTTTGAGCATCAGATATAATAGCAAAATGAGCACTGGTTAATACCGAATTTCTAGTCACTTAATTTCTCTTAAAATGACCAGATTTTCGGATCATTAATCCGGAACTCAAGCTTAGATGCTCACTCTTATAACATTAATTACAGTGAATCTTTTTCAACAAAACTTATCAAATGATAAGTAAACAAAGGACATTTAATTCCTATCCTGGAGTCGCAAATCAGGGAGCGTCCAAGCTAACTAGAGAAATCTAGCCATATTATAATACAGCAAAAGTCTTTCAGAAACAATTTAGAACAAAAGAAATAAACTTTACCTGTTGAAATCAAGTATAAAATTAAGATGATTTTCTTTTTTAACCTTTTAACAGATGTCTATAAAAAATTGCTGGGGATGCGTATCGATGCATTGAAGTGCAAATTATTATTAAGAGCCAGTTTTTTTAAAGAATCAGGCAGGCTTGGATAGTTGACATTTTTGATTTTGTTGAAAGTTTCAGGATATGTTCCTCATGTAAAACTATTAGACACGTGTTTTTTTATTTAAAAAATAAAAATAAAATTCCTATAGTTTTGAGGGTCCAAAATTGAAGATCGTCCATTATTTTAAGAAAAACATATCATTTTACATAATACAATACTTTTTATGCCAGGAGTGAACCATGGCCCTGACAATTATTTTGTGTTCTACTACTTCCACACTGACTTTTAGGGCATAAAGATTTATGGTTGACTCTTTGCACAAAGGCCAAAGGTCATCCAAAATTCTACGAAAAAAGGCTTTTTTCTGAAACTTTGACCGTCAAATCCTCCTTGTGCCAAGAGTGAACCACAAAGGTATATATTTCAAAGAATACATACTAATGAGAAATACCGAAAAAGGGCAAGATATGTGTGGTTGAAGTTTGGGGTACAGAAATATTTGACCATAAAATTGCGAAAAACACAAAATTGCATGATTTTAGAAGTCATTCACTGCTTGTGCCAAGAGTGACCAGGTATGAAATTAGCTAGAAAAGAAGCCTTAAGTATAGGAGAAACTAAATCAATTCACAGATCTATGGTAACTTTTTCAATTTTTATATAATGCGGCTCTATACTTTGTGCTCAACATGTGTTTTCTGGCACTTGTTAAAAAATGTCGATTGCTTTTATTTCAATATTTATTACTATTTTATGTAAATACATAGGACATTGATCAAATAATTATTGCTTATAAATACTACAAGAAGAATCATTTGACAATATGGAAAGAAGGACTTATTGTCAATCGATGAGTATTTGCAGAACTCATGTCCATAGTAAATGGGTCATTTCCATATAGTGGTACAGGTCCATAGAAAATGAATTTAATGTTCACCTTTTCTTCGTGATCTCTTTTTGGCCAGCGGAAATTACTATCGCCTTTTTCTAAGAACTTCATAAATATGTCTTCACTTACAATCATTTTTACTTTACCAATGTAAAATAAGTCCTGTTCATACAACACAGTAAAATACAAATGCTCCTGAATTCCTCTTTGTATATTTTGAAGCTTTATTTTGATGTTTTGAATGGAATCACTTCGATTTAATTGTTGAGTTATTTTGTGTGATTCATCGCTTTCTAAAGAATTGTGTGTAGAGATACTATCGTTATTTACATCATGTATACTTTTTATCCTTTTTGGTGTGGTTGAACAAATAGTTAAACTTCGCTTCTTCCCTTTGTCATCCTTTTTTTGTTTATATCCAGCTAACTGGAGTTTGCACATCACGGATCGGCTCAAGAGTTGTAAGCAAGTTCTGCACTTCTTGTTGTTCTAGCTTCTGTAAAGAAGGGAAAGTAATCTATATATAACTCATATCTGATATAAAATTATAAATTAATGTATCCTGCCATACCTAATTTATAATGGTAATGTAATATACTATAAACAATAATAAAATATAATTTAAAAGTTTCCTTACTTGTTCAGTGATGACATATAAATATTCATTAATGTCATCAACAAGTTCCAGACCTGGACTTGGTGGTTTTAATGTACCACCGTTATGCAGAGCTGACATCTTGCTGAAGAGGCTTCTGTTTGTGAAGAAGTCATGCACTCAAAAGGTTGAAATCATTTTCTTCCAGTAGGATTTGGCGGCCTTTCGAACCTTTGCATTTTCGTCTCTCACTTTGCCATGAGGCGGCAGGTGGAATTTTATTCTTCCATGCAGGATGCTAAAAAGGTGCAGCTCTGCGAGCGCACTATTAATCCATGTATATATAGGCGTGCCTTCTTCATTTCCGTCAGACCAGATCAAGACACAGACCGAGAGAGCGAATACAAGCATCTTCTTTCTTCATAATCTCCAGTAGGATCTATCTGTTGTCTTATTCCCTTCACTGTATCTTTTGGTGAGGTTTCTACACCAGATTGTTCTCCTTTCAAAAGATGTTATAAATATGAAGTTTTTGTTTATAAGAGAAACATTCTATTTTCTATTTAAAAGTGCCAGTCCTCTTCTAAACACATTCAAAATTGTCGTATTATTTGCCAGGATTTTAGGCTCATTTGCTGCAATAGGATATCTGCCTGTGGATACTCTAAGTTTTTCAGTATAACTTCAGCGTACTTTGTCTAAGGTGCTGCTGATATTGGTAAAGTAATGAGAAATATTAATATAATAAAGTAAATAGAATTGATAATGTTTTGCTGCAATATAAATAATTTAGCTGTTAAATAATTTACTTTAGACAAGACAATTTCGTCTGTTACACAGATAGCATTGTATAATATAGTATTTACAGGAGTTTAAAAGGAGGTATTCTCAATAGATGAGTATTTGCAGTACTCAATTTTCAATTTGTTCTAATTGTATATAATGTTCAGAGAGCAATTCAGTTAGTTAAAGAAATTTTAATGTAATATTTTTACATGCAATAGTAATAAATATTGAAATAAAAGTAATCGACATTTTTTAACAAGTGCCAGAAAGCACATGTTCAGCACAAAGTATAGAGCCGCATTATATAAAGATTGAAAAAGTTACCATAGATCTGTGAATTGATTTAGTTTCTCCTATACTTAAGGCTTCTTTTCTAGCTAATTTCATACCTGGTCAATCTTGGCATAAGCAGTGAATGACCTCTAAAATCATGCAATTTCGTGTTTTTCGCAATTTCAAGATCAAATATTTCTGTACCCCAAAAGTCAACCACGCATATCTTGCCCTTTTTCAGTATTTCTCATTAGTATGTATTCTCTGAAATATATACCTTTGTGGTTCACTGTTGACACAAGAATATTTTGACGGTCAAAGTTTCAGAAAAAAGCCTTTTTTCGTAGAATTTTGAATGACCTTTGGCCTTTGTGCAAAGAGTCAACCATAAATCTTTATGCCCTAAAAGTCAGTGTGCAAGTAGTAAAACACAAAATAATTACCAATGCCATGGGTCACTCCTGTCACAAAAAGTATTGCCTTATGTAAAATGGTATGTTTTCCTTAAAATAATGGACGATCTTCAATTTTGGACCCCCAAAACTATACTAACTAAAACTATACTACTATAAAACTAAAACATGTGTCTAATAGTTTTACATGAAGAACATATCCAGAAAATTTCAACAAAATGAAAAATGTCAACTATCCAAGACTGCCTGAATTGCCGATTTTTTAAAAAAAACTGACTCCTAATTTGAAATTCTGCACCATCGCGTTAGGAACATTTATTGGAACTGATAAACATGTTTATGAAACATTACAAAATGGATGGCTATCTAGTTACAATCATAATCCCATTTTTATTTTTAAAACTTAAATTTATAATTAAATAATTTTTGGTTGAAACTTTTCGGTGCCCCTGGGCTACAGCCCATTTAGACCATTGGATAAGACATCCCTGCTAATAGCTGCCCATTTTTGCGGTCAACTGACGCAGTCCAATTTGATTTCTGAGAACATTCACACATAGACACAATTCTTGTTCGTCGCAGGCCCGACATTAGCAAGTGCGGGGCCAAATTGGAAACAATTTTTGATCATTGGGGACAGGCCAGTTTTCCCCCCCTTAAACATAATCTAGAATGGGCCCCTAAGATGTGTGTGCTTGAAAGAGAGAGAAAGGGAAGGGGAAGAGAGATATTCTCCTCCGGCTTTTCTAAACCAAAGCAATAGTTCCTCACATAACTTCTGTGCACAGTCGGGACACATCACCCCCGGGAAGAAGAGAGAGATGAACCCTCTTCTCAGGAAGGTAGCGGCCTTGCAAGTGGCGAATTAACATGCTTGATGGACAAGCGAACTAAGAAAATAGCCTTTTCCGGGCCGCAAAAATTGTTGCCAGGGAGGGGGAATCGTGTAATTTGACCGAATGGCTTCTATGCAGCGGGGACACTCATTCTTTTCTTGTATTTTTTGTCTATGGGGCCTAAGTTACAACGCTTTAAAAGAGCAAAACGATTTCGGTGTTACGTTTGTGACGAATAATTGGGGGGGGGGTATTCCTGTTTTAATGCAGCAAAGAGAGAGTAGCTCGTTTAACTATATGAATTTAATTACGTCAGTCAACTTTAAATTCGCTAAGATATTTAATTTTTGTTCTGCTGAAGGCATTAAAAAATTAAAAAATAGTTTTTAGGGAATGTATTAGTATTTGAACCACTTTTTATGCTGTATGTGTTGCATTTAACGAAATTAATTTCTTACACTATATCAACCTAATTATAGAGTGAATATTTAACTTTATCAAACACAAAATGAATAAAATAATCTCCAGGGAAAATTTTCTTACCGTAAGTGGAAAGATGGGTTTTTAGATCATTGCTAAAATGTAAATTTATCAAAATAATACAGTAAATAGGTCTAAAAAGTAAATTTAATTCAAGTAACGAAGAAAGAAAAAAATTGGACTAAAAAACTGGCAAAACAAGAAAAAATGAAATGCAATTTATTAGACTTTAATAGGTCAAAGGAAGCTTTTATATCGTAAGATGAAAATAAATTTTTAAATTTTGCCTTTGTTTGTTTTGCTCAAATGCTAGATTTATGAATTGAAAGTTGATTGACTTTCATTACAATACTGCAAATTATTGTAAGGTATCCAAACACGTTCGGAGCAATGTTTTTAAAAATTGTTATATAGAAACACCTTAATATGTCTTTTAGATTTGAACTTTATAAAGATTAATAATAGAGTATTATTTTTCAGAATAAATTATTATGAATTTTCAAAAACCTAAATTTGTGCGGTTTTTTATCGAAAATTTTCAAAAACTTCAAACATGCTAGAGGTCAAACTTTTGTAGTAATTCAAATAAAACTAATACTAAAATAAACTACATTCTATGGTCTAGTGCTTGTACTATAATCGTAACATTCTTTGGATAAATAAAAATTTCAGAGCTAATTGAACTATCATTATAAGATTTTCAGCAAATTTTTTATGTCATTTTTCAAATAAAAGACCATAATTTAAAAAATATTGTTACAATATGCATTATTCTAATACATTCACTAGTGAAACATTTGAAGAAAGTGTTCACAAAATTTCAGAACAATCGAATTATAATATCTTGAGGTATCATGTTTGAAGTGTAAAATTTATGCATAAAATCTAGTTTCGAGAAAAATCAAATTTTCGTTTTGTCACACGCTTACATGAAGTATCTAAACTTTAAAAAAAAATTCTAAAATCCCCTTATTTCAATTGCTGTATTTGAAATTGATCGAACATAAAATGTTAGTACTATATATGTAAAGATGAAATTATTTCGTCTTTTATAAAAATCTACAGTTTTTGCCCAATCTTGATGAGTTTGGCACACGTTGAAAACAGGGAGAATCCCTTTCAACTTTTCAGAGTCCTAAAGTCAGTTAAAATTTCAGTTATTAAAAATTGATGAAGAATTTGGTGTTTTTTGCGATATATTCCAGAATTTATTTCATAACAATGATTTTTGTACCATTTTAGATATAAAGAAGATTATCTTTTTAATGATATCAGAGTATAATGAAAAATTACTACAATATTATTAGTACAAATCACTAAAATCCAAATCATTCAAAAAGTTTTCTTTTTGTCTCTCTTAAAGAAATGTTCTACTAATGGAAGGCATTTCTCCGTTGTTGCTAAAACCGAGTAAGAAAAATTTAATCTAAGGAATTTAAAATCAAATAACTTTAATCATGTTTTCGTTATATTACTCGGGAAATTGGTTTTAATCCTATTGCCGAGTAATTTATTCATTTAGATTTTGTTTAAATTATGAAATATACACCCATGGTACCGCACTATCTTATTGGTAGCAAAGTTGAATTCTTGGTGTGCATATTTAAAAATAATATGCTATGCTGATACTAATACCCTACTTTAGTTTGAACTCATTTAATCCTGCTTTGTAGAGCGAACTATTAGAATTTAATTTTGGTGTAGATTGGACCTTGAAGAAGAGAGGCAAAATCACTGAGATTATTCTTCTATCCAAACATTAAAAAATACTAAAATAAAATGCAAACTTATAGGATGTCTGAAATTAAATTTCATAATCCAAAGTCTTTTCAGTCTCATCTGAGTCAAAATATACTTCAAAGCCAGGGAAGGCTCTCGTCGCAAAGAAGAAGCGCCCCTTCAATGTGGAACTTGCAAACCGCTTAGCTAAGATTATCACAAAATGTAATTAAATAAATTTCATGCTCTAATTCTTTTATCAAAGAGATTTGTTAACAACGGATTTCCCTAAAAAATTAATGAATTTTGGATAAATTTGTCACCCGCCAAGCGTGTAAAGGATTATATGTCTTATGCTAATAACCGCTTAATAACTAATGCATGCTAAATGTCCATGATCCTCTCTCTTCATATTTATTAAGATTTAGTTTAGAAGAGATTCCCAGTTATGTTTGAGTTGGTTTCTGTATAATGCCGACCATTATGCTTGTTTTTACTCTTTTATTTAAAATGTTCGTTTTTCTGTCACTGTTTGCACCTTAATAGAACTGCATTGATTGAAAAAACTCCTTAAAGATAATAAAGTACATTTAAGGACTTTGAAATCTATTTTTGAGATATCACAGCATATTTGTATCAATTATGAATGATCTAATGATATCAGTGAATTCTGTTTTACAAAGCAAAAGATAAAGAACAGATTAGAAATTTCATTGTCTGAAGAGAACTTGTGGAATTCTCCCTGTGTTCCCATTTATTGGAAAGAAATTGTTAGATGATATGGATGAAGAAGTAATTATTGAAATATTAGCACAGTCATCTAGTAAACTCAAACGTTTACTGACTTCCGCTTAATGAAGTGGATCGCATGCAACACAGTTCTGTACTTTTGAGTTGTTATTCTTTAAAATTATTGTAACTGGTACATGGTTAGCTCTATAATTTCAGTTTGGTTAAAAAAAGATTCTCATTAATAGTACAGTTAGAAAATTACTGTAAACTATACAACCATCAAAATTATTTCAAACTCAATCATAAATTTGCTTTTGTATTTGGCATTTTTTACTTATAATAATATGTAATAATACATGCATACTATAATTAGTGATTTGACTATCGAAGCAAAGTCCTGTTTTTATTCGACCTTTCGTATGTTTGCCTGTAAATTTTTTTTCACGTTGTAACGACCAAACGCGTTCATTGATGTCATCGAAACGGACTTATGTGTAAAGATTTATTTTTTTTTATTCCGTTTCAAGATGGTGGACGCTTTATTGGTTCCGTTCACACACACACACAATATAATGCTTAGTTGTTTCTTTTCAATAACTCTGAAGATCCGCTGTGTATGGGGCCTGTTGCACGCTAAATCATACGCAGTGGCCAAGCCTCCTCTCGTTGGTGTGGCGCGGAAGTTTGGAGAGGGGGTGCCAGGGCAGGTGTCATCCTCATCATCTGACAGCGGTTCAAAGTTACGAGGTCCGTCCCTAAATAGCCCTCGTGTTGCTTCAAAACGGGACGTTAATATAACCTAACCTCTTTTCAATGACTACAGCAAGACGGAACTCCGTTTGTAAAGCCTCCAGATACCTCTAATATTAACAAATTACACTTAATTGTAATTTTGTTAATATTGTTAAGAGCAGACATTTAATTTTTATTTAATTATTTCTGAAAAGCATAGAGCGTAAATAATATGAATTCGGAAAATGTAATGGCTAAACGTTTAAAGACTGAAGAGAAGATCAGATTTTTTTTCTTGTGGACGGGGCATGTGTCTAAAGAACTATCAGTGTATATAACAGATTTTAAGATAAGGAATATATCATATCCATTTCTTGATTTCAATTTATAATATTTATTAAAACTAAAATTTAAAAATATTTTAGAGAAAAACGATATCATTTTTAATATGAGTGCTCTTCCATTGACTGATGGCAACCGTTATTTTCAGACCCGGTCCGCCACTGTTTTAGATGGCCCCGATACCCAACAAACTTGCACGAAGTTTTTTGTTTTACATAATGAAGTTGGGTTAATGTTTAATTATAAATACAGTGGTTTAAAAAATAATTGGAGGTATTATGAAGGTGGGGGGGCGACTGAAATTAAATGGCACCATAGCGACTTTGACTCTATTTACGGGACTGATCTACTAGTCCAGTCATTAGGCGTTAAAAAGGAATGATTTAAAGCAAATTCTGGTGGAGTCGTAATTTTTTGCTACTATATGTTTTTTGGGGGTGCTGATTACGAATCTGAGGTTTCCCACCAAAAATATTTGTTGGAATTTTAGTTATAGCCAAAAAACATGAAAAAAATGGACTTTCCCCCAGTTTTTTGCTTATAACTCAAAAACTATCAACTTTTTTATAGCATCATCATATATCAAAATAATCAGCACAAAATTTCCTACAATTTATGTACACACTATTTTTTCGTTACGCCTACAGTTTAAGTGCTATAACTGGTTGACATTTGGCGACTTGCCTGCTAGCTTGGCTTGAACAACAACGAACCATCCAATTTGTATGCTCGAAATTATCTATCTTACTAAATAAATTCCTACTCAATTAATATACTTTTTCTATCGTAAGCCTCTTTGTGCAAATAAAGATTTTATCAGTTATATTAAGAGTATACTTGCATAATCTGCGCAAAATTCCTTCTAAGTCTTTCTACCCCTGGTATTACCTGCTTTCGCGGTTGTGAAATAAACAACAGAGTAAATATCACGAATTTTTTAAGAAGTTAGGAGGCTTAAACATAGCTCTGTTATTGTCCCCTACCTGCTCTTGGTATCAAAAGAATCGAAGGAAATAATTTTAATGCTGTGCAATTTAAAAGAAATGACAGAGTGCAACCACTAGCTCTAATAAGTGATGCCATCAAGGTGCATGATGAAAGTGTATCTATCAACCCTACAACGCTTTTCCAGATAATTTATATTACAAAGCAATCGGATGAAGAACTAGAGGACGTCTTAACATATGAACTATGTCCCCTTCCATTACCTCTGTTTCATGAAGCTGTAATGCGAAAAGGCACGAAATCCGCTTTATACAAAGCTTTCAAGCCCTGTACTCGGGATTTTAATGCTGAAAGCGGTGTGTATATTATTGATGGAGGATACTTGCTGCACAGAATCATCTGGAAAAGGTGTTCAACTTTTTCATCAATTTGTGATAATTATGTGACATATGTTCGTACAAAGTACAAATCAACTGCTCTAGTCATTTTCGATGGGTATCCTGAAAATGAAACAGTAGGAGGCACTAAATGTGCAGAACGGGCCAGAAGAACACAGAAACAAATGTCAAGTGAAGTAATGTTTGATGAAACGATGATACGAACTGTTTCCAAAGAAAAATTCCTGGCCAATCCGAAGAACAAGGATCGACTCATTTCCATCCTGATTGAACAAGTTCTGCTCAGTAAACATGATATACAAGAAAGCAGACGAAGATGCTGATTGTTTAATTGTGAAAACTATAGCTTTGGCCCCAACACATTCGTCTGTGGTTGTCATAAGAGAAGATATCGAACTTTTTGTCATCTTAATCGGCATTTGTACCTTTGACAACGTATATTTCCTAAAACTAGCGAAAGGAAAATCGCTGAAAAGATATTTTCTCCTCACACAGTTTTAGAAAAAACAATCGCCGACAGTATTTTATTCATGCATGCCATGAGAGGATGTGACACCACATCAGCTCTTTTTAATTATGTTAAATTGAAGTTTGTTCAGATTTTGAAAAACAATAATGATCTCCTCAAAGTAATTGAAATTTTTAAGAACCCCGATATGAGCCCTGAAACTGTTGTGGATGTAGGGAATCGCTTTCTTGTGGCATTGTATGGCCACCCAATAACTAACTCGGATACACCATCCTTGAATAATGTTTGCTACAAGTGTTACATGAAATCTTCATTTAACAAGAGTAGCAACATGGCTTCGCTTCGCAGCTGCCCACCAACATTCCTTAAAAGTTTACTATCAGATCCAGCACTGGCTTGGCAATAAAAAGAGACCTGAAGACTGGGGTTGGGAAAGAACAAACAATGATCTATAATCTGTCAAAACTCTGAAGTCCCCCGCACCTGACTCTATCCTGTACGCAAGATATCCTGCAAGTGTAAGAAGAGGTGCACAGGAAATTGCAGCTGTAGGAAGGTCAGACTGTTTTGTTCATCGTTGTATTCTCATTGTTGGGGCAACTGCAATAACAGAGGGATTCAAATAATTAATAGTGATGAGGATGATGATGGTGAACCAATACTGCCCAATGATTTAGTTGAGGCGTCTTTATCTTTGCATGTGGAGGAAGACACAGGTGATCTTTAAAAAGATATTGAACCATGAGCTTCAAAGCGACCAAGATAAAGTGAAGAGACTGTGTAATGTATGCAGATACTAAGATCATATTTATAACTGTAGTTGTATTATTACTAAGCTATTATGACTTTTAAAGTTTAGAATGCTACTTTTTTTCATGTCATTTTTTTTCTTGGTTACTATATACCAAGTTATTCAAATTAATTACTAGAAATTAATAAAGTTTAATTAAAAACCACACTAAGTACTTTTAGTTGTTTGTAAATAACACTTATTGTGAAAGTGAATTTAAATTTCCATCAACATCAGCCTTTTAGAGGTAATCAAGGAATTTTATTCATAACTAGAACTTATGACCGGCGTTGCTCGGGACTAAATTACATTCATGTCTAATATAACAGATGAAAAATTTATTTAAAAAGGAACATTATGGTAGAAAAAGTGTATTAAATAAGTAAAGTATTTTAATAGTAAGATAGTAAATTTTAGTGCATAAAGATAGGAAGATTTGTTATTTTTCAAGCCGTGCTAGCAGGTAAGTCAAACTTTAGCCACACTTCAATGGCGCCTAAACGGTACGTGTAACGAAAAAATAGTGTAGACATAAATTGTAGGAAATTTTGTGCTGATTATTTTGATATATGATGATGCTATAAAAAAGTTGATAGTTTTTGAATTATAAGTAAAAAACTGGGGGAAAGTCCATTTTCTTCATGTTTTTTTGGCTATAACTAAAATTCCAACAAATATTTTTGGTGGGAAGCCTCAGATTCGTAATCAGCACCCCAAAAAAACATATAGGAGCAAAAAATTACGACTCCACCAGAATTTGTTTTAAAAAACTACCTAATGACTGAACTATACAGTAAAGTTATGATTCTTCTGAGAATTAACGGATTTACGTCAACTTTCCCGACTAGAAAGAGCCCTTGCGGAAATAGGAATGAAAAGATTTTACAGCCTATACACGAGAGAAGGAAGGAGGCACACTCTTGTTACAGATAACAATCTCACCGATCGTCTTCAGAGAAACCACAGGAATCTCATCTCCGAAATTGGGACGGCAAGAAAAGCTCCCCCCACCCCACCAGCAAGCAGCAACCTCTGGCAAGATTACCCTCCCTCAGACCCGCGATAAGAAAACTGCGGGGGTCCTTCTTAGGGTGGGAATGTGTGTACCTCAGGACTCTTCTTTTAAAATTTTAATTATTAAAAAATTAAGCGAATTTTTGAGTTTTTCCTTAATAACTTCTGAAAGTTCTACCGCAGAAAAATCAATTTTGCACCATCTGAAAGTACAAAAACATTACCTTTCAATGATATCAATTAAGTTGCCGGACAATTTTTTCTCTAATTTTAATAGACTTTAAAAAATATTTTTTGGTATAATTTACAACAATACGTTTCATTGTTGCAACGCATTTGAAACCGTTTTCACTGTTTAAACAAGTATTTAATTGCGTGTTTGTCTTTTAGTTTTGAAATGCGAAGTAATATCTTAATACATTTTGCTTCCATATTTAATTTCATGAAAGTCTTTATGGAATCTGTAAATCAAGCTCTCTAAGATATTATGTATATTAGGAATCATATTTAAAAAGCTGAATGGTTATGGTTGCTTCATTCTTTTTTAAGCATGTTTAAATTCAGTTAAAATAAACTGACCATAAAATTGCTGCATTATTTTGAAGTTAAAATCGAATTTTTTGCAAGAGAAATAAGAAAGTGAAGATGGCACCAGCAATGTGCAATAAGACGTTGCATGGCATAGTCAGTTATTAGACTCTATTGAGGTCATTTATGCAGGTAATGAACAGAACAGGTATAAGGCCATTCATTTCCAGAATAGGAAGTTTAAAATTACATTGTTAAAGCAGCCATGAATTTAAAATGATACAAGATTCAATTAAAAACATATTTCCGGCGAATAATCTGGTCGCCGAAGGCGGCTATTTATGTATAAAAATATTTTTAAAAAGTTATTAAATTTAGATGAATAAACTGTACTGTACAGCAATTTAATTCATATCATTAGAAGGATGATTTTCTATTTTTTGATGGTGTAAAAATTAATTTTATTTTGCAAATATTTCGCAAGTTATTATGGGAAACTCCAAAAGTTTGCTTAATATTTATGTAATTAAAATTCAAATAAAAATTTCAATTATATAGCACTCCAAGGTGCAAATTAACCACCAACAAAGTATGCTTATGCCAAATTTCGTAAATCTAAGTCCATCAGTCTGCCCCGTCGAGCGCTAACACACACATTATTATTAGTAGAAATATAAAGCAGATTTTCTGTCTGTGAGCATGTGTTCTTCAAACAATTTTATTTATACAATAATATTTCGTCAAACATTGATGAAATTTGACTCGTTAGGAAGAAGAGAAAAGTTTTTTCCCGTAATATTTTTCAAAAACATAATCGCTTATAAATTACCTTTACACAATCTTAAAATTAAAAAAATTAATATACGTCTTTAAACTGTATCAAATTATCTGTTACTATTTTTCCATTCTTTAACAAATTTATTTTTTATGATTTGCTATAATGTTTTCAATTTTTGTCATGAAAATCAAACTTAAGGGATTAACTTTATTGTCGTCTTAATACTAAGATAATGTAAAAACTATGATTATCCAACTTAAGTACAATAAATAAATCAAATCCAAAGTAAATTTCCACTTACTCGCAGGTTGATGTTATACACTTCTTAAAATATGTTTCTCAACTCACGCTCATTGAATGAAGTGTTTTTAATTGCAATTTAATGTTTTATACAGTGAAGTATTTTCTCTCATCAGCGGAAAATGTATATATAAAGTGTATTAGAAGGCAGCCTCATATTTTAGAAAAAAAATGGACTTTGCTTCACCAAGAACGATAGTAAATGTCTTTTTATGTCTTTTGTAAAATTAGTATTTGTGACTTGTTCCCATTCTGCAATTAATGATTCAAATGTATTTTACATGTTATTAGTATTACATGTTATTACTTTTACATGTTATTAATACTTCAATATTCACATTAACACATCTTCTAAACAAGCTCATCTGCAAAACATCCAGTAACGCATCTTTTAGGGAATGTCATCTTTAAAATATCCATCGATGTATCGTCTACGGAAGCTTGTCTTTAAAGCCTGCCACTTAGCACATCGATCAGAAATTCCACTAAGCACGTTGTCAGGGTCTCCAGCCCCGCACATCATAGCAATGAGCATGAAAGCTCCCCTTTCTCCCTGTAGGGTTTAAGGATTAGATGGAGGCGTTTCGTACGTCCCCAGGAAGTTTCGTGCAGTGTGGGTTCGCAATCGAACCCCTTACACATCATCTTTTAGGTAACCCCGCAGAAGTTGCAACGGTTCAGGTCGGGGAATCGTGACTGTTGGGAAATAGCGACTGATAATACTGATAATTCAGTCATCTCCAAAATTCAGATTCAACTGCTGCTTTACTGTTGTTGCAATGTGCGGAGGAGCGCCATAAAAAATTTACTATCCCCCCATCCGCACTGTTGCAGTGCTGGAATGAGCTGGTTGCGCAAAAGAGATCCACAACGTGACCCATTGATTCTACAGGTTACAGGACCCGAAGGATGAATCTCCTCAAAAAAGAAAGGGACAACGATAAATGCTGCCGTAAACCCGCACCACACAGTGACCTCTTGAGAATGAAGAGGCAATGGATGCATTTGGAACAGATTCTCTCTTGCCCATATTCTGCAATTTTGAGTATTGACAGAATTTCGGAGATGGAAATAGTCTTCGTCTATCGACAAAATTTTCCTTGACCATGAATTGTCCACTTCCATTCGAGCAAGAAATGGCAGGGTGAAAGCGTCTCGTTTCGGCAGTTCAGCAGGAACCAACTCCTCAACATGCGTAATTTTGAATGGATAGCATTGCAGGATGTTTAGTAAAATTTTAAGAACCGTACTGACAGGCATGTCTAAAGTTCGGGAAATTCCCAGAGCACTGCACGTTCCCAAAGTACTGCTTGACTCTTCCTGTAGCACTGTAGCCACATCTCAGAATAACATGAACTGCATGTTCGCCACCTTTTCATCACGAGTGAATGTGCTGTGCGCATGTCACGTCTTTTAATTAAAATCTTAAAATTAGCATATCTTTTAAAGCAATAGTTTTTCAGCATCTTATAACGAGTACAGCGCCATCTATTGGTTAACATTTGAAGTATTTTTTTCTTTCCAAAACAAATTCTCACTGCCTCACGTATACTTAGAGAGAATATCAGGTCATTCTGACCAGTGGTTCTTTTTGCAGCCTTTTGAAAGTGTAACTTTAATTATAATCACCCTGTATATCCACGTGTTAGCCACGTAGCATCATATCCGACAGAAATGTCTGCTATGTTCAGAAAATCATTTACATCATATGCACTCTTTAGTTTAGAGTGCAAAACAGAAAAGATCTGTTCAGTCGTAGTTTTAAACGCTTCATTTAACTTGCCAACAAGGTTTCGAAAAGTACTAGTAGATTTAGGACCGAGCAGACTATATTACAAAACAATTTTAAATATAGTTTTGTTAACACAAAAATAAATTGATTTTCTTGAACACAAATATCAGTTGCTGCATCTAATTTCGGTTTCACGAACAAATCTGACGATCGCAAATTTGAAACAATTCCATTTCGCAGATTTCATTCACTTAACGTTTCACTAGAAGGTTTTCATTCATTCGCCTTCCACCTCTTGTTATTCATTGCAATAGAGTGTGATTTTCTATTATTTCATGGCGTTTATAATTGCTATTAAAATTCAAGGAAGCAACAAACAGCATTGAATTCTTAAAATAGACTGTTTTTTCATCAAAATGATTAAATTAGGGAGTGAAAAATTCAAACGAAAAGAGAAGCGAAAGCCGTAAAACTGTAAACAAACAAAGAATAAACCGTTACGGATTGAAACAACTATTTTGCTTTGCTTTCACGGGGAAAAAATTATTTGAATTAGGCAGCTTTGAAACTTTCACTTAAAATATGCCTGATGTAAACATTGGAAGTGGGCGTGGCACCTGATAACTTTTTAGACAAAATAACTTCATATTTCACTAAATATTTGTCTGATTATCTTGCAATTTTCAGATTATCAAGTCAAAGATTCATGGATCATTTTCCGGTCAAAATTCGAAAATCGATGGTTTCATCGTTTTTCCGAAATTCTTAGGGTGCCAAATCCCCTTAAAAAATAAAACAAAAAAATCAAGAATTAATCCTACAAATTTTATTATTTTCATTACAGTCGTTTGACTCTTAAGCCCTTGGCTTTATTAATAAAACCTTTTTGTAATAGGGGAGGTTGGGGGATATAACAGTAGGGGGTACTCGAAAAGAAAAAGATTAATCAAGGGCTACACGAGCGAAAAATTGTTGGGAACCGCTGGACTGACATATCACTGCTGAATCTTTTCTGACTTTTTGCATTTCATTTCATTTCCCGCAAGAGCCTCAAACTTTATACACAAATTTTCAGATATTTTATCAATATAGTTTGGCTTCAATTATTTCTAATCACATTGGTTTTGATAAGTCCTCTTAAATAGGAAATTCCTTAAGAGATGGTAGCATAGGTACCATAAAATTGGAAAGATTTGGAGGGAACAGTAGCACGTGACAATTCGACTTTTCAGTGTGATTGGGCTTGGTAAGCTGCTGTATATTCTCTTGCTCATTCCAATAGAGGTTTTTTTTTGTGTTAGAAATTGAAATTCTGGCTCAGACTAGAAATCAGCTTATGTGATTCATTATTGGTAAATCAAAAGAGCTCAGCTGCATTGTTCTACCAACACGTGACGATATATTGCTGTATTATAATTGTATTAGGATACAAAGAGAGAGATCAGGCAATAACAAACCAAATGTGACTGAAACTTATGAAGAAATCACGGTTAAAATAGAAGAAATTTGATGCAAGGCTTCAATTCCAGTTCTTCATCATACGTATAAGAATAATTACTTTGAAAAAATGAGAATATGAAAAGCTATTAAAGTTATTTAAGTCTTACCGCGGTCGAAAGGATTCTTCCAAGTACACAAATCATATTCTAGCCTTCAGAAAAGAAACAAAAGCACTTCTTGACATCACTGCGTGCAAATGTATGGATTGTGCTGGTGTGAGAAATCATGGAAAGTGCCTCTGCAAGAACAATTTATAACCAACAAGACATCTGACCGGTCAATGACCATTGGTACCACCGCTCTACAAAGCTTCAAAAATATGTTGCAAGGAAGGTGAAAAACAAGGCTTTACAAAAAGCACGTTTCGGTAAGTTTTAGCAGGATGGGCTGAAAACATCTGAAATCTGAAGAGAGGAAAATGATAAAGTTTATAACAAAAGTGACCTCTCGCTGACAGAAATACTCTAACATTTTCCACTTCCCAAACAAGGCTAAAGCATGCAACATTTGCAACAACACGTGCAGATATGGAGGTACGCGAAAGACGTGGTTCGACAAGCTTCCACTGTTACATTAGCATTACTTCAGGATCTGAGAAGTGAAAAAACCTGATGAAAATTTTCAAGTAATTATAACAAAAAGTAAAGTTCGCACAGAGAGTTAGAAATCCCGACGTATCCTTTATGAACAAACACTGAGGGAAGGAATGTAAATTCTCGGAGGTATTTACCTTGACGGTCGGAAAGACAAAACTTTGGTGATGAAAAAGACGGAAGATGGTCAACTACACCAACGGTGTAAAGTACACCTCTGAGTTTTTCAGAAACATGGTAACGTATATCTTGGGCATATTTTGTTACTTTCTGGATAAATCCAGATTATCAATACTGCGTTATTGGATTTTTTCTCCGACCAAATTATAGACTTACCTAAACTTGTAGTTTTTGGATGCGTTGGCACTGTTGATAATACAAGGCATAGCGGACGCATTATACACCTTTTTGAAAGAAGATTGCCAGACTCCTGCAGTGGGTAATTTTTGAACTTCATTCTAATGAACTTCCACTAAGGCGTTTGATAGAACACTTGGACGGACCAACAATAGGAAGTAAAGGATTCTCTGGGCCAATTGTCAAAATGTTAAGTACCTACGAATATTTACCGATTAATGTAACTTTTCTACATATTTTATGTAACTTTCCTACTATTGAAAAAATATCAGCGATAATTTTAGTACGAACCAAAAATACCTATGGACTGTTACTTCAGGTCACTGCTTACCGAGTCTTACTAATAAAACCCCCGGAAAATTGTTACACGTCAGATGGTTTACAATCGGAGGCCAATCGATTGCTTCGACTTTACATAAGAACATCAGACACATCTGAAAAATATAAGGAGATTGCTACTCATATTAAAATTCTATGCATCCATGTGGTTTAATATTAAATGGAATACAAGCATCATGAAAGCTCCCGTTCACCTGCACCAAACTATAAGTTTCTCACGGTACCTAAAGAACGAGCTTGAAAAAATGGTGGATGCAACCATTCACCGAAATGGTTTCTTCGCACAACAAGGAAACTTAGTTATTGCTATTCTTACTGATGAAAGATAATATTTTAGGAAGCTAAGTATGCGCAGAATTCTTTCTGTACATGCAGAAAAATCACGACAATCATCTGACCGCAAGTTTAAAATGCTAAAAATTAATTTAAGTGTTGAAGATTATGTTGACCGTGTAAACTGACAACGATGTGAAATAACAGAACCACCCATGACACGACATATATCCGAAGAAGCCTTGCGCGCTTGTAGAGATAAATGTTATCCCCTTCTTGCACTTATTTGTGACTTTCCCTGTGGTATCAAGGTACTGGAAAGAGGTGTGAAAGAAGTTACTGAGGCTTCTATCAAAGTATGTGGAAGTTCTGCCCGAGATGAATACATCAGAGTAAGATTTGTAGACAGAACAATCATACCGGCTTCCAGAGACAAAGGCAGATAATAAACCTGGTACAAATGATAACTAGATGCAATTAGTGCCAGAAGGCAGAGTGATTGGGAAGGGAGCGTGTGGAACTAGTTATGCTACCACCTCCGAGTGGTGAGTTCTGGGTGGTTTCTAGGAACCAGCAAAATTTTGCATGTATTTGTAATAAATTTTAATTAGTACTTAATGGAATAATTAATTGCTTATAATTAACCGTCTGATTCCTGAGGCCATTGAAATAAAGGGACCTCAAAATACGGGAACGTCCAAGCTCCTCTATCAAAGATAAGGGAAATTAACTTCCTCCCTCAAAAACCACAATGACAGCTGGTATTGTCCGAATTGTAAGAAAACTCCGCTCTTCAAACACATCTTCCGCTTCCCCAAACACATCTAGGCGAGCCACTCTAAAAAAGAAAGCAAGAGCAGCGGGTGTGAAATCAATCACACTTTGCGAAAGGGGGAATTTCAGAGTGACATTCGGACGTTTCAGAAGGCTATCGTCTTTTTCTTGAAGGGACGTATGGGACGGTCCCGTATCGATAGAGTTAAAGGAAATCAATTAATTTCGGCAGCTAGGTCAGTGAGTAACAGATGCAAATAGAAATAATCGCCAAAATTATTATAACATATTAAAACTTTTTTTCATAAGCAAAATTTTGAGCTCCTGCAGGGAATGTAGATGAAGTGAAAAAATTCTTTAAAAAATCAACAGCGATATGCTAGTGAATAGACAACTTTTGCCACCTAGTTCGATTTGATATGCCAAATTTTATATTTTCACTCCTCCTAATGTACATTAGGGTGGATCGAAAAGTATAGGAAAAAAATTTTTTTTTGAAATTCTTTTCGGCATGGGGCGGGAAAGTTGTGTCTTAAGTATATTAGTTTATATAATTTTTTTTATTGAAATTCATTCATATCTTCCGGTGCCCCAAGCGCCTCAAAAATAGTTAAAAAATGAATTTTTTATGAAAATTTACAATTTTTTTTTGTTTTGTTTTGAAATTATTTTTGGCATGGGGTGGAAATGTTGTGTCTTAGGTATATTAGTTTACATATATTTTTTTATTGAAATCCATTCATATCTTCCAGTGCCCCAAGTGCTCCAAAAATAGTTAAAAATGACATTTTTTGGGGGAAATTTATAAAAAAATATTTTCAAAATTTTCTTTAACGCCGGGAAAGAAAGTTTTGTTTTGGGTATATTAATTTGCGTTTTTTTATTATTATTAAAGTTCATTCATATCTTCTGGTGGCCTGAAAGCCCCCCAAAAAGATAAAAATTGACATTTTTACAAATATCTATTAAAAATTGTGAATTAATGAAAAATATTTGAAAAATTTGCAGATTATTCAAGTATTAAAGTGTAAACTTATAAATAATTATAATTTTATAATAATACATGAAGTATAAATTTAATAGTCAAAGCAATAAATCACAAAACTTATAAAAAGTGAACTTAATCATAGATTTTTTAATTCTATTAATTTGAAGATTTACATATTTCTAAAGGATGTGATCCTTTTTGTATTATAATGCTTGATAAGACTTCTTGATTGTATCCTATTCAATATGAAGCCGTGTCTCTTCTCTTCTCCATATTCTCTTTCCGACGCTTCAAACACTATGAGAAAACACCTTTCTACAGCTTGGGTATGGCATGGATATTTTGACCATTCCTCCGTCTAACTTTTACCATGTTCTCTATTTATTTAAATGGCACATTCATCAAAAGAGGTGGTTCAAATGTCCAACTCATTGCCAGTTAATAAGTGCAAAAAGATCCTTTGCTTTAAAGCCTATTTTTGGTACTTGAAAAATTCTTATTCTGATGATCCTCTGTTTTCATATCTAGCACAAATTAGTTTTCGTAGTGCTAAAGACCTTATACTCTCTCTGTTATTTGTGAGAATTGACAATAGCAAATTTTCTGGATGTCAAAAGAAGCTATTTCGTTGAACAAAAGTGTGTACTATATTTCTTAAATTGGGTTCCAAATATCTAAAAAATGAAATAAGTCCCCAAATATGCAGCGCTCCTTCTGTTATGGAGGGATTTGTCTTGACATGGAACCATACAGGTTGCATATACCTTCATAATATATGTTGCAAGAATAATAAGATTGTCAGATAGTTTTTCTGTGACCACATACAACCTTAAAATTCTACCTGCAATTGTTAGCCACCTTGAGTGAACAACTGGACAAGGCTTTCTTAATGCCAGGTCAGAATAACATTCACCACGTGATATCGCTAGGCAAATATCATATAGATATTGCTGATCATTGCTGAGAACCATTCTATCTATATTATGTGGCATATTCTCCACATTTATTGAAGAAAAAGGAGCTACAGGTAGTTCCTCGTAGGTTTTGATTGCTTTACGAAGTGGTCGACAAAATTCTTTATGACCAGCTGTTGCCCATCCAAAGAATTTAGTAGATGACGGAGGGGTAACTCATTTGTTTGAAGCAAACAAATTCACCATTGTAATGGTCTATTGAGGCAAGTTCCATCAAGCGAATAATACCTCCCTTGTGCCCAGTATTAACATTTGTTCCATCGCATCCAATTACTGTTAGCCCATTTAATCGCATATTATGTGTTCCAAAAAATTGAGTATTGCTTTTTTTATGGCTTTAGCTCCTCCTGTTGCAGCAGTAACATGTCCGATATACACAGGTAGGTTCGTTTACAAGAGTGTAATGCTCCTCTTTCGTGGTCTTTGGGTAGTACCTTGTGTCCTTCTTAATTAGCACTTTTGTGTTTCCTTTCCTCCCATCGAAATATAATCCGGTTAAAAGAGACAACGACACTGTTAACTTAGTAGACTTTGCAACTGCATTTTAAAGCTTTTTACTCTGTCTACGAATTTTATTGCGATCTACCACATGCGAAGCCTCGCCTTCGTGTACAATTCCAATGTCTTGTAGAACAGCACTGTCAAATAAAGTAGCTGTTCTATCTGAAACTCCGTATCGATCACATTCCATTGCTAAGGTAAGGAAATCTAAAAGATTTTATGATTGGTATTCCAAGGTATTTACATCCGTATCTGTATACAAGGACGAAGACATAGTGTTGAGCTCAAGCAGCTCCTTTGATTGAGCATGAACAGCATCATTTTTAACCGTTTTACGTTTTATTCTTTTGTCTTCCATCTGTTTTCTTTTTTCCTTTTCTCTTTTTTTCATTAGCAATTACTTCCACTTCTCCAATAACCATTTTCCTTTCTAATATTCGATCTTTTATAAACAATCACTTAGCAAGTGAAATGTTCATGTCTTCTTGAAATTTACATTTATCGAAATTTGTACACATACAAAATGTGATATCGAACAAACACGATATTTTTTCAGTACGATAATTTTCCAATTTTTGTTGGTATTTTTTATCATTCCTTCGCCCTCTCCTCTACGTTTCTCCTTGTAAAATCGTTTCTTTAACACATTTTTAATTTTTGATTTTTAATTCGAAATTTGCATAAAAATGTTTTTTTTGCAAATATTTAAGCGTTTTGGGGCACCGGAAGATATTAAACAAAGTTGAAAAAATTTTGCATATATGCTAATACACTTCAAAGACAACTTTTGCACCCTATGCCGATTATTTTATCCAAACTTTGATTTTTCGATCCACCCTAATGTACATGCTTTACTTCTAAAATGAGGTTTGCTACCTCAGTAGGCTTTTGAGCCATTATGGATTGAGTACTAGCCAATATTGATTGCACTCTAGGAGGTAGTTTCTGTAAAAGCAGTTCTAACAGAAGTTAATTGACTACATCGTTCGATTCTGAGCGCTGCTGCATCACACGAAATAACTTTGTTGAGAGAAATTTTTGACACTTCATCTCGCCTTACCTTGATGTTATTTCCTGTCTTAACTTGAAGCACGGATCTCTGCTTCCCGAAAATAAAATGACGTCTCTTACTGGCTTGGCAGCATCTGGAGACAAATGAGACAGACAATAATTGCATTATTTCTTTCGTTGGTGTTCAGCTTAGTAACTGATAACTTGGAAAAAAGATCCAAACACCTTAAAATATATAAAGGGATCAGTGGCAATGAAAACTGGAATCTTGACAGCCAGAATATCTCTATAATTATCTGGATGGCTTCAAGCACACGCTCCATGAAAACGGTCTTTCAAAAAGTCCAGGGTTACCATTTTAGTGCGTTGATGTGGCAAGGAATGAAGAATTTAAAACTAAATAAATTTATTAACATTAAACATAATTAAAATAAATGAATTAGAGAAAAACAAAACGGTGTCCATCACTCTAGAGCAGTAAGTAGATACTAAAAGGCAGAGAGTTAAAAAGAAAGTATTGCTCTTGAATACAAATGTCCTTCCACTGTTCTTAATGCATTCATCATTGGGATGAAAAAAAACCCGAACGGTTAAAACCGAAAACCGTTTTCAGGTAGATTCCTTATAGGAAGTCTACCTATTGCAAGGGTTCTCATGACACGACTCTCAGAAAATTTCTCCAGATCTTCGCCGATCATGACCCCTATAACCCCAAACCACCCTTCGTTAAGAAGTTTGTATATATATATATATAACGCTTTTTCCCATGTTATCTTGTGAACACGATAACTGGAGTAATTTTTATTTATATTTAACCAGCATGGTATATGTTGTAAGGGTAGTGAAAATCTCGGTCGAGTTCGTAAATGGGCTATCCAGCTGAAAGGGGTCGAAATGGTGGGGGGTGGAAATTTTCTTTTCCCCATAATTCCTTTAGAATTGAAAATAGAAAGAAAATTCAAATTAGGCGAATTATTTCCTTATCATAATGAGCAATGTTTTTATTTAAACTTTTTCGAAAGCTACCATTGCTTAGAAGTTATGAGCTGAAAAGTGATTTTCCCACCCTTCCCCTCCTCTCCCCAACTTAAAGTACGTTTTAAACTATGCATGTTACCCCTTGTTGAAAATCTCTCGTCATTTGCAGTCTCTTCCATCCGCTTTCATTCTTGTAGATCTAATCCTTATGAGAATAGAAGGAGAAATGTTCTTTTCCTTATTATTAGTAGAGACGTATATATATAACGCTTTTGACGATATTATCTTGTGAACACGATTACTTGAGTAAGTTTGATTAGATTTAACCGGCGAAACATATGTTGAAAGTTCGGTGAAAAAATATAGACCGAGTTCGTAGATGGGCTAACCAGCTAAAAAAGGGTGGAAATGGTGGGGGACTGAAAATTTCATTTTCCCATAATTCCTTTACTATTGAAGATAGAATGAAAATTCAAAATAGGCGAATTATTGCCTCTTTATAATCAAGTTTTGTATTGAAACTTTTTTGATATCTAAAATTTTTTAGAAGTTATGAGCTAGAATGCCTAAAGATAGAGAAAAAAATTCAATTCTACGACTAAAGAAAGGAAAAAATTTCAATTAGGCGAATTATCACCTTATCATACCAAACTACTTTTATATTGAAAGTTTTTTGAAAGCAAGAATTACTTAGAAGTTATGAGCTTCAGCCCTATTCACTTCCACTTTTTATAAGGTGAAAAAGTTGATATACCTTGCTTTGAACCGGATTAAAATGTTTTCATGTTTAATACTTTTAATGTAAAAATTACTATTGTATAAATATTATAATACACAAATTCCTTTTCTGATCTGAAACGTTTTTAATTAAAATGAGAATATCAATTGAAACAGACGATTTTTAAAAACAGCCGTTTTCTACATACATTATTATTTGTTATATAGATACTTCAAATTTTGTTAACAATTACTAAAGTAAAAGAAAGGTTTTAATAAATATTTTGAAACAAATAAATTAACTAAACTAATTAACTAGTTAATTATTAATTAATTTAAAGTATGAAAATAAATCAATAGTTGTTCCCGATATAAATTGTTAATCATCTACAGTTAAAATTTTCTTTTAGCATTCTTCCTTCTGGATACTGTTCTTCGTATTACTGTTGTTCTTCAACAAGAATACTGTTACGATTTCAGTTTAAAATTAATTTTGAAAAAATATTAAAATGAGAGAAACAAATTTATGAAAATGAAAGATATCGCGGAAAAAAGCGTTGTTTAATTCTTAATTAAGTGAAATTTCAAGCAACTTTTAGGCTTCGAAAAGTTGAAGGTCATCTTTTTCTTTTCTTAAATAAGAAGTTTGCAAAGTTTGTTTGAAATCAGTCCAGTGGTTTAGGAGAATATGTGGAGCATACATACAGAGATAACTATTAGATAATTACAAGATAAAGATTACTGGCAAATAGTATAAGCCATAAAAAAGGTTTTAGTGAAGATTTTGTAACAATTAATTATTTAACTTTAATTAAGTAAATAGTTAATTTGACAGATTACTTTAATTTTATATTTAACTAAACGTGGCGGGACCATGATTTGTTTAATAAAATCAATATAAAATAGCCAAAAACCATAGATATTTCAATAAGAGTTCCCTTTATCCTTTCTGATATTGAAAAATATCTCCTTAACATAAAAAGTTTTGGGGGATTTTCTGTCTGAGTATTTGGTTCTAATAGTCGATGGAGATTTAAATTTACTGTTCAAATTGGCTGCATTCATACCCTGTGCTTTAAACGCACGTATTAAACTTGCCACTCGCAATGTTTAATCTTTTTTATTCTCCTATATGTTAAGAATTTAGTGACTACTATCTCTGTAACCAAGGAGTTCTCTAAATGAGTCCATTCTAGTAGTGTTTAAATGTTTCATGTAAGTGATTTTTGCATATTACAAAGTAATGCTCGCACAATTATATGGTAACTTAGATTAAATAAACTAATTTTGAAATCTAGAGTCGTTCTTCATTCGTGTCAAGATTCAATTTCTTATTACTGTTTCAGATAAGCTGGCTTAATGTTTATCATGGACATATTTGCACTGCTGTGATGTTTATTTCTTTATTACTCCTACCTGTTGAATGATTATCTATTGTGATAGAAAAAAAATTTACCAATGTATTTACCGATAAATCTAGCATAACCTTTTGGAATGAAAAATGGAATGATAAAACCTTGATAAAGTAAAAAATTAAACTTCTTGAAAACTGAATCACAGAGTAAATATTGCAATGTGTAGAAACAATAAAGTCATTGGCTATGTATTGGTATGTATTGATCAATATGTAACATTTCATTACTTTTGTAACATTAACGTAAAGTAATCTACCTTTGCCTTCAAGCTTTTTCGATTAACTATTTTTTTCGGTTATTTTTTGTCCTTGTTCTCAAAGGTTTTTTTTATATTACCGGCTAAAAGAAACTCGGCAAAATTAGCTTTGGAAAAGATATTAATTAACGAAATCAGGTAATTACTATTCAGTGAGCTTTGGTTTCTTAAAAAACATCTTAATAAATGCTTTTACAATTAAAATAAATTTATTTAATATTTTTAAATAATATTAAATAAATTTATTATTTAATATTTATTAATATAAAAATATTATTTAATATTTATTAATATAAAATATTATTTAATATTTTTAAATAATATTTTAAATTTATTTATTAACACTGTGTTATTTAGCAAAAGCGGTGCTTCTGTTGATGTATTCTTGATGATTGTTTAAATTTATTGTTTTTGCTCAGTACCAACAATACACACCACACACGAGTTGTAGTTTATTTGAGTTAACTGCCCTATGACCTTCCAATTCTGTAACCTACTATAGACTATTTGAGTGAAACTGCCGTCATTAATTGTTCAACTCTCAGCCTATCCCACCATTAAAAATGCACCAAGGATTGTTACTAGTGCAGACATTTCATTGGTGTCAGAAATATCGGATATTTTAATACTTCCGATGAGGACAGTAAGGAAATTTTGGGAGGCAAGTATATTACAGGATGCTTCATTATCCCCTTTAGCGAGCATCATCGAAAGTGCGCTACAAAATCTCAACCCTAAAATTAATGCTAACAAAATTTTATATCAAAAGCTTTTGAGATCCTTAAAGACAGGAGTGCATAAATATTTCAGAACCCTCTGATGTTCTACAATTCGTTCTCAGATCCTAACCACATTAGTGAAAGAACTTTTACGAATAGATTGGACGATATAATCGCCAATGGGATTGATTTCCTTGACTAATATACGAAAAAAACGATATTTTATTTTCTATTGAAAAAGTCGAAAACTGATTATTTCAAAAACCGGTCATTCTGGACGTTTAAAACGGAAATATATTTTTTAATATAACATATTAATGAATCAAGAAATTATTTAGAGGGAGAGAAAATGAAAAAACAGTCCCATTTTTAAGCTCTTCAATACTGATGTGAGGAAATTCCTTGCATTTTCAAGAAAAATGGCACTGTGGAATATTGGTGTTGGAATATTTCGCGTTATGGAATGGGAGAAATACTTTTTGAGAATATTTTTGAACAATCATTGGGAAAATGCAGAGTGAACAGCAAAAATCAGTAACATTCGCGAATCCTCCATTAAAACTAATTAATGTTCCAAAAATAAAAACGTACGTTAGAAGTTCGATAGCTAATAAAAGAGTCTGTTTAAATGTCGATTCCTGGTACTATTTGAGGACTTATTTTCAAAATTTCAAATTAAAAAATTTTTAAAAACTTAGTCCAAAGAAAATAAATCATGCTTAAAATTTGGTCTCTATTAACCGAGGTTTCAATTGTCGGAGGTGATTATGGTCACAATAAGCGCGGAGTATCAATGTTCTACTGCACTTTCTATTATTGTACTCTGTACACGAGAAAGTAAAAGGTGAATTAAACTTAGAAATTATTTTAAAAGACTTCGAAATACCAAAAAGTTAAGCCTCTTTGTTAAATGATAATGTTTAACATAAATATTTTTAAAAAATAAGTTTTTTAAAAATACACCTTTTTATTTGATAATGATAGTTTTTGAATTTATGGGTATTTTTTCACATATGCCTATATATTACAAAAAGGATTTGCATTATTTCCATTGATGTCGGATATACAGGATGTCCACCTTAATCATGACACTAAAGCAAGTTTTTAAACCGTCCGAGATGGTCATATACTTCCAATTGAAAAATGCTTTAAATAAAGTAAATACTTATAGTTCATGTTTTTTGGGTCAATGAATGTGTAAAAATTACGACTTCTAAATTCTTAAACAGTGTTCCAGACCTATAAGTTATCTTTGGTAAAATATTCTTGACACTCTAACTTTTAAAACAAAAACATTTCAATCTTCTGCGACTAAAACTAATCAGGTTTTGCAGATTTGAATTTAATTATTTTTGGCCAATAAACGGACGCCATTTCCAGGAGTCGTGCGCTGTCTGGCGCATCTTCTTCGAGGCACCGGTTGAAATGGTCTAAAATGGTCAAACGTTTTTTTTTTATATTGAAAAATTCATAACTCAGTTAGTCTTAGTCACGGACAGGTGGAACTTTTCATTTTTTTAAAATATTAGTGTTTGAAGAATATTTTACTGAATAGGATTTATAAGTACGGGTGACTGTATTAAAATTAAGAATTCATAATTTTTCAGAGTATATTTCTTGACTCCAACAACATGAAACAGAATTCTTTAAGTCATTTAAAGCATTTTTCCGAGCAAAAGTCTGTGCCTATCTCTAACTGTTAAGTTTAGGCATCGATTAGAGTGGACAAACTTTGTTGTCAGGATTTTTGAAAATCGGTCAGAACTCCCCTCCTATAATAAACTTGTTACAAAATATCTTGGTTATACAAAATTTAAATTTTATGCTCGAAGAAACCGGTTTTGCTATTGTATTCTGAATCCTTTTCTTATATTTTTTCCTTAAATTAAAATAAAGTGTAAATTTCAAAATTTCTTTCTTTCACAAAGATATTAGGTGGCTTATTTTAAATTATTTAGAAGCTATTTTTAAATTAGTTTATAGCAAGCGTCTTACGATTATATTTGGTTATGAAGGGTGATTCGAAATAACTTAGATAAAATTTAAGAGTAGTTTACTTGTATCGAAACAAGTCATCCTTGTAATAGAACATAGGGTCCCAAACGCAAAAAGCAACCGCTACAGGAAGCTGTTGTAAGGAAATAGAAAAGGATATACAGAGTAGAGTGTAAAACACAGGTTAACCCAGGGCCAGAGAAGTATAAGGGCTGGCTCATACCTTTGAAGTTTCCGAATTGGCAACAAGAGGGGAGGAAGCCTGCCTGTGTCCGAGAGCCTCCAATGGAGATTCCTTCATTTTGAGCTATTCGTTCCTGTGTTGTCGAGTGTTACCTGTTATTATAGTGAAATATTATGAAAATCTAGCATCTCTTGAAGTCTACTTGTGCTGTCGTTACGTGTTCAAATTATTGCAGGAAAACGAAAGACAAAGGTGTAATATATCATATGTTTTCAGTATGTCCGAATCTGAATAATATTTGGATCTCGAAATGTTAAAGGTGAGATCATATAAACGTAACATATGCTAGGAAATGCATTGATCACTTTAGGCCTAGCGATAACATGGATGGCATAAGAAATAGCCTACGTGGTTTAAATCAAAAGAAAATTATAAAACCTGATGCAGTTCCGAGTGTTAAGTTGTCAATGCAAGATAATGAGGAAGTTGTTTCAAGTAGAAGTGAGAGGAAAAGGAAAAGAAGCATTAGCACTTTGTTTCGGCAAATATTTACTATGCTTTTGATATTTTGATATACTGGCATCCAATTTTAAATATTAAGTAAAAAAAAGCAAACAATAATATCAAAACCCTTATAGTAAAGGGATTTTCGTATTTTCGAGCACGAAGAAGCCTGGTGACGTCACAAATTCCGCCACTGGTTCTTCCCTGAAGCCTATATGAACCAGCCCTTATACTTCTTTGGCCCTGGGTGAACTCTTCGTAGGGCGCAACCAGCCTGACAGGCACAGCTCGAACGTTAGCTTTTTCCACTTCCAGGAAGGATATTTGTTTCCCTTAAGGCTACCGTGCACACGCCAACTACAATTTCAGAACGTAATGTTATCCTATGGAGATATATGCTTACACCTTTTCTCGTTTGCTATTGCGTTGTTTCGGATGCAATCAAGTGCATTCGATAGAAGAAATAAAAATACAGGTTCCTATAAAATGACTTTTTTTCCCCGACTGCTTATAGTATTTTTAAATATTTTTCAAAAACCGCTAAACTTCAATTTCGGGTTTTAAACATTTTTAGAAAATTTTCAAGCATAGTTAAAATAAAAGTAACTTTATAGAAACCTTCATTTTGTTATCTTCTTTCCAATGCACATTTTAAAATTTTTCAAAAAATATATAAAAGCTGTGTTTGAGCAAAAATTTGAAAGAAATTCTGCAATTTTCCCCCACTTCGCGAAGCTCCGCCTTCCTGCGGAAGGATACAAGATTTCCTTTTACTCTTTGATTTGTCACCTAGCTCCGATCTCCCCTTTCTGGAGAACTGTGGGGTGAATCCCCTTCCTTCCCCCTTATCGCGGACTTCCAGCCTTCCAGGCAGTATCTTTTATTTTATGGCAGTAGGGAAAAATTTTGTAGCTTCTGAGCTCCAAACCAAACACTAACCAAGAAGCAAATGACAAAAAAAAGAAATGGAATAATTAAATCTTCATATCAGTATAATAGACGCATCATACCCTTTGGTATTTTTATCTCGAAGGACCAAAACCTTTTATCTCTCATTTCTTTATTCATTTAGAAATTTTAGATGCATAAAGTCGTATACAAAACGGAAATTTTTGAAAATTATTCCATAAAGTAATTACAGAAGATTGCTTATGAATTTGGATCATTCTAAAACTTGTGTTCAGATTATTCCATAATTCAAAACAGATTCAGTTTGAGTTTTTTTTATTGAACCCACCATGACAAATTAATACCTTTTCAAATTCGGATATTATTATTTTAGTGATTAAGATAATTGTGTAGTTCAAGAAATACTTCGAGAATGGTTTTCTGAGAGTGCTCACACATAAACACAAACCTTGTTCCTGTGGGTGTTTTTATTCGGAGTTATTTGTATTCGTACTTGATTAAAATTAGATTTTCATGCTCATCTTATTTTTCTGAGGAAAAATACCATTGCCTACTTATTATAATAGAAGTGAGACCGTTTTCTTCATACCATAAAGCAGTTGCGGCCCTTTTGTTTATCATTTTTAATTATGCAATAATTATTAAGCAACATATTAGTAGCTTCTTTCATTATTTTAACTATTATTTTTTCAAAAATATATGCACAGCTACAAACTGAAAAACCCACATGTCTCTTGAAATTAACAGCTATCCAACCAAATTCATCACTAAATTACAATGATTTCGAACTTTTAAAGCTCCTACTTTTCACTGAATAATTTTTGAGTTGCAATGTAAATATGTAGAACAATATTATATGACCAAAACATGACTCAAGTTTGCCTGTCTGAATACTTCATATCAATAAATAAGATATATTTAAATAATCACAACAGTATTCAGTTACAGATAAAAAAAAGCTTAAGAAGTTTGTCGTAAAGCTGAATTAGTCCCTCGACTAAATCTTCCGTTAATTGAATCCATTTGTTAATTCATGTCTAACCAAGCTAATTATATTTTTAAGAACTCTTTTTTTAAATATCATTACGTTCATTGGTTACTGGTTGGGCCAGGACATTTTTTGTGTTTTCTTTCTGTTTCAGTTTTTACATTTGGAATTTCCTACCAGGTTCAAAAATTAGTTTCAAAAAAATCTGCAGAATCACTATAAAGGATGAGATTATGTTTTTCACTTAAGATATCCGACTACGTTCGGAGGCCTTTTTTTAACTAATGATATTTGAAGCAATATTTTTGTATTTTTATGTGACATTTATGTTAAAACTTAATAAATCATAGAAAAAAGTTAAATGAATTAAATATATTTTTAAAAATTTGAAAAAAACTTAGATTTTTTTGCACTAAATTTGACTTTTTTTCAAACACCCTCGTTCAAAAAGAAATGATCAGAATGATAAATCCTTTAGCATATATAATCCTTCAACTATTGGCTAGGTCCTGAAGCAAAAGTTTTGCAATGTATCTAAAAACATTTAAATTATAAGAGTTTTAGTGTGAAATCATGAATTTTTAAAGAATTTTGGCCTCTTTTCAAACCTTAAAAGATACATAACTTTTTAATGGAGCATTATTTCACTTATATTTTGGTTCATTACCTAGACAATATAATATATAATATGTATGCCAAATTTGAGACGGACATTTTAAGTTGAATTTTAGTAATCGTGTTTGAAAAATGAAAATTTTGCAAAAAATCACATTTCGAGAAAAATGAGTTAAAGTTGTTTTTAATTTACAATGAGAAGAAAAAAAGAATTTTTCTTCAATACTCCCCAGTTTTGTAGGCTAGTCCTTAGTGTTTGCCAGCTTAGCACATTTTTAAAAATTTTCTGATTGGAAATTTTTTTTTAGTCGTTTTCTTGAGCCTTATGTGTCATTATCGTTTTCTATCATTCAGCCGCCATCGATAGATTTGAATATTGTTTTTCAGTCAAATAACTCTATAATGCCTATTAGTTGATCTAGAGACACTTTTAGTGATTGATATGGATCATAAGTACAATTTATGTACTTTTCCTACGTTTATTATCAAAAATTACATCATTAACGGAGAATCAAGATACTGCAATGATTCAAAATTACCTAAATTTGCAACAATGACATAGAAAACAAAGAAATTCACACTGAAAATCTTTCAAAATAATACCTTGTATATGTAAAATAGTATAAAACAAAAATAAACAATAAAAGTTAAATATCTTAAGTAAAAACAATGAAAAATGTTTCTTTATCGTATTATTTACCACTCCATTTTCAACTGTCAAGTTCTACTAAAATGTCTCTAATTCCACTTCTGATCATCATGGATGTAAAATAAAAACTGTTTTGAAAACTAAAAACAATAGGCTTTCAGATAAGACATTAAAAAAAATTATGATTTTCGGTCAAAAATGGGTTTTCGAACGTATGCGGATACCTTAACTTCTAAAATATTATAAATTAACAAAGAAACACTTTAAAAAAATACTAAATAATAAACTGTAAAATTATTTATAAAATTCTTTAGTTTTTGGATGTGAATTTAATTAAAAGACTCTAAAGCATGCCTATTTCTTTCTGCCCGTATAGTTATAAATTTATAAAAATTCCTCAAATTTAAATATGAAAAATTATAATCACTATAAAGCACTTTATATTCTCTGGGTAATCTTCATATAATCCATTAATTTTATAAATCTTTACGATTTTATAAATCTAATAATCCCCTTCTCAATACTTGTTGTCCAAATAAACGTAATATTACCAAACAAACATATTACATTCTACACGTAATTAATACATTCTGTTTTAAAAATACAATTTAAAAATGAATATATGTGGTGCCAGACTGACGGCAGCCCACGTCCTTCCCGCCGCGCCTCTAGCGGATCTAAGGAGAACTTGCCAGTTGACGTTCTGACATCCAGACGGGATGTTCGAAAAAGACGCCCGCTCCAAAAGACGATTGCGACGAAGGGAATGTGTGTGACTCTTAAACGATTATTACATTGTGTTGATTGTGTTCTTGTTTTCTGTACATAGCTAATCATTCCATTTATTAATCATCTAACTGTAAATCTAAACCATCATTAAATCTTTTCATTTAAAGAACTTGTCTTCAGTTGGCTATCCCTGACACCCACATATATATGTATATGAAAATAATTACTTATAGGTACAAGTTAATCCAGACAAATTATAAAATACCTTATGCTTATTAGAGGCATTGAAACTTTTTGATACGATACCAGCAGGGATTTCATTAGAAGGTAAACCAATTTCAATAACTTCATGCACAAAATTTTGACGAATATGCATCGCTAACCTAATTTTCACAAATTTCAGTGAAGATTGATTGTCTTTTAATAACACAATTTTTAATTTAGGAGTCTTTTGATGATTCTCTTAATTTGGACATTCACCGACCATCAGGCCACTCCAATTTTTATGAAGTCCAAGCAGAGTCCATGTGTCTATTTCAAGCAGAACATAGTTGAAATCTGTAATTGAAGAATACCAACTCATTAAAATGACATAATAATAAAATATAATTAATTTAAAACTACAAAAATAGTACCCATATATCATATATTAAATTTACAATAATTTCAAGTTACGATGAGACAAAACTAAGCAAAATACACTTCTTCCTGAATATACTATGTGAATTTTGAACACAAGATAAGTGGATAATATTTTAAAATATAAAATAAATTAAATATACTAAGCAACATTATAACTATTCTCCAACAATTATTCAGCCACACTATAAAGGTTTAAATAAAACTGTTTCGCTCACATTCATGAAAAAGATATTGAGTTTCAATTTATAACAAAAGTTACAGCTTCAGCAAGAAACATTTATCACAGAAACCTTTCAGCAATGTCTTTCAGAACATTTAAGAATTGCTATCTTTTGAATTTATCATAATAGAAATTATAAAGTAAGTAATGGTTTAAAAACCATCTTAGAATTCAAATTTAGTAATAATCTATAAATTTCTTCGGTCTATTATTAAAAATGAATATAATCTTAGAAAACTCAGCATTCAAAAAGAAAACAATGTGACCATACTTTGAATGTTTAAAAAATGCTGTGAAAAACATTACATGGATGACATTTTAAAACATTAATGAATCTTAAAAGCAGTTTTTATTTTATGTGAAATGAAAGGTTAAATTTCTTCCAGAAACTCTTTTAAACATATACTTATGAAACATTTGTTAGTAAACAATCCTACTCGCAGCATTCGATTAAATTTTCATACGTTTACGATTCAACTTAGCTAACAAATAAAAAAACATTGCATTAATATAATGATTGTACAGCAATTTTAAATACCCCCTAAAGTGAGTAAAAGCATTCGAAATTAGTAATATCAAGTAGCTTTAATATCTATATGAATCATTGAGTTAGGCTTATAAACATGCAGAGTTAAAACATATTCTAGTGATTTAAGGGAAGAATAAATAAATATTTCTATACTTACCTTTCTAAATACTTTTTCCACACGTTATAATCAGCAGTCTGGTGAGGAAGACTTCGGAAATTCTTCCATGACCCTACGCAGTAGACGCATTGCTTTGCAGACTTTCTTCTTCGTTTCCCCTCCCTCTTCATGATGACTCAATTTACCAAATTCCGTCTGTTCCGGGGCCATTCTTCATGGGACACACTACAGTAGTAGTTTCTAAATAGATTAAATAAAAAATAAATTCCCAAAAAATGCATAGATGACAATCGGCACGTAAATCTCGCTCTCGACAACAGTTGATATACTGCGCCGTAACCTTTTCCCCTTCTTTTCCCTCGTTGCAGAATTTTCGTTCCTGGCGAGCTCCGATTTCAGTCCAGATGGAATTCCAAACATGGCAAGCCATTTGGCTCATTTCCATAGATTTTTACGGACTTTTCCTTCTAGTGTTCCAAAATCCGTGAAGTGAATGGCCGACTTAAGGTTTAATGAAGTCTCTATGCCTCTTATGTAACCACAACAGTATGTACTTACCGGAAGTACTGTAAATCAAGAGACCTATTCTAAAATTGTATTTAAAAACATTTATAGCATTGTTGTGTTTGTTTTATTTAGGATTTAATTTCGTAGGGTGTACATAAACATATTTGTGCCAGTTTTTTTCATGTACTATTTTCACTGTAGTAAGAAGAATTTGAGACTTGTATAGAAAATGGTCATGCAAAAATGCTTAAATTTGATTTCATATTTTAAAAGTAGACTTTTCAGAATTTTGTGCTGACGGAGAAAAAATCAAAGACAGTTAAAGTTCAGCTGCGAAAAAGTATACAATATAATTTTTTTGTACGTCTAGAAAAGTAACTGAATTATCACAAGTTAAACATTCTGTTTTTTGTCTTATTTTGTTGACCAGGCAAAGAAAAACTTGTTCTTCCGAAAAAATACTTATTCTTCCAAACTTTTTTCCGTAAATTCTGCACAGAAAAAATAAAACTGAATTTTATGAAATTTGATGTGTAATTATTAGCATTTCAATAAAGTCGTTAAGTCTTTATAAGTTACACTTTTAATAACAATTTTAAAAACAAATTTCAAAATGAATATGAATAGAATTTTACACAAATTTAACTTCATAAATAGGTTAAAACTAAAGATTCCATATTTCAGATTGTATGAAAGAAGAAATTCCATGTTTAAGGTCAAATAATTAAAAATCTTATCCATAATTGAGACCATATTGTCACAATCTTAAACAATTTTATTCTACAGTCGATTTTCCTATTAAATGTGAAAAAAATTATGATCTGATGTCTTAAATTTATGAAGCAACTGCTACTAAAACTTAAGCATAATTATTATACTTTACGCTTTGTCGTGAAACGTTGAAACATTTGCATGTGACAGATAGCGAAGGAAATTTTTTCTGCCTGAAATCTCGCATATTGTAATTTTTAATTTCCCTTACAGGAAGAGAAAGTAATGTTAAAGTTAAAAAATTTGTTTTCGAGAGTTTGATGGACTACCAAATTTTTGACCTCCCTGAGTTCGAAAAACATAAGAAAGGCGCAGTTCGGGTCAGCGTAGTAGATTTTTCGTGTAAACGTCGGGATACGAGTATTTGTAGTAAATACTGTTTTACTGCGCATACGCGAAATGTAGTTCTATATACTGTCAACAGATTGCGCCATCAAAAGCTACTCTAAATAAAACAGAAGAAAGGCGTAATTCTTGTCCGTACCGAAGATTTTTCGTGAGAACGTGTGGATAAAATCATAAAACAAGTGTTTCGTATTAATATGTAATTCAATTATCAATCGCTTCAATACAATATTTACACAGAGTAGTATAATAGATAAATCACAAGCTACCACAGACCCTCGCTACATGCGATAAACTTGTGTTTTATCTTCTCTGTAACAATTGTACTACTCTGTGTAAATATTGTATTAAAGAGATTGATAATTAAAATACATATTAATACGAAATACTTGTTTTATAATTTTATACACACGTTCTCACGAAAAATCTTCGGTACGGACAAGAACTGCGCCTTTCTTCTGTTTTATTTAGAGTAGCTTTTGATGGCGCAATCTGTTGACAGTATATAGAACTACATTTCGCGTATGCGCAGTAAAACAGTATTTACTACAAATGCTCATATTACATGTAATTTTCAAATTTTTGAATTCAAATTTTAATACAATATTTTTTTTACGCCTTGTCAAGTATTCTGTAAGTTTCGTACAATTCAAAAGAAAACTCTGCATCTTATAATAAAAAACATGCAGAGTTTGAAATTTTCAATTTAATACCGATTTTCATTTATATTCTGATAAATATTTTTATTGCCTCACTTTGGGTCCCAGTAATATTCCTCAAGCTCTTTAAAATGGCACCAGATTCAACCTCCTATCTAAGCGCGTTTCCACGTTACACTTATTTAAAACTTTATATAAAGCTAATTCATAAGAATCATGCGCATGCGCCTACACTTGTACGATGACGTCACAGGAAAAACAAATACTATGCGACACATTCTTACAGATTTGATCTATCCGATGTGGGATCAACCATTATTTTCGCATTATTAGTCTCGTAGTTATTAGCGATTCAAATCTGACGGTATTTTGTCACGCAATAAAGTTCGACCGACTTTCACTGTAAGTAGCGGAAAAACGTTTTTACGTCAATACATTTTTTCATGAATTATGTCTGTCATGATAACTCAAATAGGAATGTAAGTACAGAGGTGAATATTTTAACACCAGAATTACAGATTTGCTTCAAATTTTGGATCCAATTCCTAATAGGATTGACTGTCTGTCGGTATGTTTATTCTTGTGTAATTAAACGCGGTATTTCGAAAACGGAATAAGTATAATATATGAATTTTACTACATGATCTCTAAACGAATGTACCACTATATTATATTTACTACTAGCCACCTTCAACTACTAGTGGGAATATAATTTCAATTGAATGCATAATTTTATATTCAAGGTTCCCCTTAAAAAGTAATTTTTAAATTGAAATTACTATAGACATATAACCCGTGTCCATTTATTAGCCTTTCACATGTTCTTCCATTCTCTGCATGAACGTCCCTATTGGAGTCAAATAACTGTCCGTGTCATGTAACATTTAATTGCACGTTGTCGGTACCAACTTCACTTTCTTATTCCTCAATCAAAATATGTGTTTGAATGCACCATTAAAATAGCGCGGCACATTTTACGTCCAGCAGCATTTTATCCGCATTAAAACATGATGATAAAAATTAAAACATAGCAACCATAATGATTCAGCTTACTGGATAAATTTTCGTGCAATCTTTCCTTCCTGGAGGAATTCGTCTCTAGGAAAGAAGTAATAATAAAGAAAGTGAAATCTATTAAGATGTAATACTTTAGTGTTCAAAAATGGAAGCGAAACATGAAATTAAATACTTCTTAAAACAGTGAAAATAGTTTAATTTTCATTTCAACAACAAAAAGTATTGTTGTAAATTATGAGCAAAATATTTTTAAAAATTTATTAAAATTAGAAAAATATTGTATGGCAACTTAATTGAAATCAATGTAAAGTTAATATTTTGACTTTTTAGATCGTGCAAAAATTATTTCTGTGCTCATATATTTTCGGAAGTTATCAATGTAAAACGCCAAAATTTCGCTTAATTTTTAATTAATTGAAATTTCAGAAAACGAGGCCCGGAGTGCACATTCCCACCCTCCAAAGTATGTTTGTGCCGAATTTCGTAGCTGTAGGTCCAGTGTCCTGCTCTGTAAAGTACCAACGCACAGGGCTTTCTCGGGCTGTCTGTTCGAAGATTTCGACGGTTTCTTTATCACTGTTGTTCAGAAAAAGTTGCAAGTCCTTTAAAACTGTAGCACTGAGAAATATTTTAACAACTTCAAAAGAATTGAATTCGGTTCGGGATCTTCGGATTGGACCACCTTCATACAATTGAAGACCGGAGGGACCTGGTTGTGGAGATAAACTTCGCTTCTGCCGTTTATTCTTTGAATTACCATCATTATCATCGTCTTATACCACAATGTGACGTCTCAGACAGTTGATATTTTTAACAGTTCATTTGCATTTTAAAAACTGAGATTATTGTTTTGTGTCGAAAGTTTCGCCACATAATGTGCAAGAATAGAACTGATCATCATCATCTTCAAAAGGTGAATCCAGTTGATCGACAGTTATATAACCCCAGCCTGGAATAGTGAGAACTTGTGAAGGTAACGCAGAATTTTGTAAAACGCCTTCTTTTGACTCCATTTTAAAAATGTGATCGAACGAAAGAAGCAGAATGAACTTTTCCCCTTGTGTGTCACTATTTAAGCAATTCGACAGCCAACGATATATGTTTTATCTAAATAAAACGTCATCATGAATTTTCTATCTGCGGGTGCGTGATTAACATGAGTTAATGAGTAATCCATTTTCTTAATGTAATGTTGAAAGATGTTATCTCTGATAACATATTGGAAATACTCATACGATTGCAAGCAATAATAAAATAGATGACTTGTAACATTTTGAAACTTAAACTTTAAAGTCTCTAGACTTTAAAGATAAAATAATCAGCGAAACAGAGAAGAAAACGCACGAACACGAGTTATAATGCTACTCTTTTATCGTTGCTCGAAGTAAATCACAAATAGTCTTCATGGGTAAAATAGGGATTTTACAAAAATGAACTTTGCTGGTAGATATTATTGAAGCTAACATTATTTCTTTCATCTATGTTAAAGGGATTAAAACGCGAATGGAAAAACGAGAGTTCGTAAGAATATTGCCAACTCTTTTTAAGTTTAAGAAAATAATTCAAATTTTAAACCTAACATTAAAAGAGCCTGACGTTTCGGTTTACTCAAAACAGTTAGAAACGGAACTTCAAGTTTCATTTCATTAACTTATTGAAACCTAACAGATTTTAATATGATTGCTCCTATATTTTATTGATTGAATTTTCTGTAAATGTATTTGCTAATCGAAAAAATAAGCTCAAAACGAAGAGTGAAGTTGAATTATGAAAGAAAAATAAATCGAAGCTTGTTTATTAGAATAATTATCCTTATAAAACTCATTAAATTTTTAAAAAAGATTTTATGAGAATCAGCGTTAAAGTAATTTTTTTATATTCAAGAAGAGAGAAGGAATTTACAAGATATTGAAATTTTTCCTTAAAACAAAATAAAAATTCACTCGGGAACAAAAATTAAAAATAAAAAATAAAAATGAAAATAAAAAATAGAAATGAAACCAAAAACAAAAATAAAAAAATTAAAATAAAATTATAATTGAAAAAAAAGAAAAGAAATTGTTGTTGAAGTAAATTACGATTGTAGTATCAATACGAAAAATTTTTCTTTAAGAGACGAGAAAATTCCAAGTCCCTAAAATCATTCGAAAAATTTTCAAAGTCTGATAGAAAGATAAAAAATAATTAATTCCTTTCAGACCAGGCAACTAAGTCCAAAAAATAGTCGTGCCTCGAATTAATTCGCGGAAATCTGAAACCTGTTTTAATCTCTTTATTAACATGTGAAAATAGTTACTTGAAGTATCTTCCAATTTTCAGACGGTGTTTCAGGTGTGTGAAGGGGGGGGGGGCCGGATATTCCCCAAATTCTTGGCCAATTTTCCCTTTTTAGACAATAACTTACAGACAACGCATTTTTCAAACCTTTTGCCAATACAAAAGTTAAAGCTCATAAAATTCTGCGTTGAATGATACCTTATTTCTGAAATTAAATAAAGTAGTTTAGGCATAATGCGAGTTCGAAAAACGTCATTTTTTTCATTTGTATAGTATATTTTGGATTTTCGTCCACGTTTTTCTGATGTAAGATGCATCATATGAAAATTACCTATATTTCGATATGGTACAGCGTCAAAAGAAACCTTCGAGGGTATAAGATCACCCTCTTTGAAGGTCAGTTTTTTAAGCTTTACATTCACCATCAACTCAATCCAACCTGATCCAATCCATTTAGAGGTCTTCTTAACAGACCTGTTCCATTCTCATCTCATAAAATTTGGTGGGCAATTCACAGGTAAGACTGTACGAACTGGAGAAACATCATCTACGGGCAACCCGATGACTTAAATTACTGAGCCTCTTCTTATTTTGTGAGAGAGGCTGACTTCCCCTAACACACCATCGAACAGACACTCATGAGAACTATGAAAAGTACTTTAGGTTTAACTCGCGGAAGGGGGATTACCGATAAGCACACTGGCTCAATGAGTTGCGACCATGCCTGCAATTATGGAAGAATCCGAACAGTTGGATAACTTTTGTAGAATATCATTCCACACACCACTGAACAACCATGTGGACGAAAGGTTATCCAGAGTAACTAGGGATAAAAAAGATTGTAACAAATTTGAAGATTGGTTCATTTGCCACAATCCATTCCCAGTTGGGGTGTATGTAATTACACTGTCTACAGGAGAGGTCGGGAATAAAAAAAATAAATTGTCATCTGTCAGACCGAATTGGACATTAAAGTCTGGAAAACATTTCTGGTAGTAATTCCGGTCAAGTGAAATTCTTCCGGAGAAACAAAGTTGTACCGATACGAGGATTTACCAGTAGTGTGGGGTTAATAGTCGATTCGAGGCTTCGTTCTCAAATTTCTTTCTTCAATTCGAGACAAAGCGTCTTTATAGAAAGCATACGTCTCAAACATACCTTTCTACTAAACCTAAACCAGTAGTGTGAAGTTACTTGAGGAAGAGGTGCGAATAGATCCATGCACCAATTTAAGGAGAATATCATTTCATAGAAAACATAATCAGAACTGAAAAACTATTTTAATTTTGAATTGGCTCCTTACGTATCTTTATTTGATGAAAAAGGAGTGATAAGAAAATCTCGTAAAACTGTTTTCAGAGATATGTTTAATCCAATGAACAATTCTTCAAACATTGAAAATGCTCTTTATGTGATTGATGGAGAGTTCTTTCTTCACTGAGTAGTATGGGAGTTGAGAGATAAGATCTCCTCATCCTTAATAAATACGTAGAATATATAACAAAACATTTTGGCGCACGATCAATCGTAGTATTTCCTGGGTACTCAGATGAACTGACGAAAAAGAGTCACGAAATCTTCTGAGCGCTTATGTAGAGAAAGCAAGTACGTAGCAGCGATCAATGAGTTTGATGAGACTGCTGTTTAAAAACTTTGTTGATGAAAACATCAGTGTTGAGCAAATTGTAGAGAACTGTGATTCAAAAATCACAGTAAGTCTGTGGAAGGTGCTCGTCAATCTGATTGTGTGATTATAGCAGTAGAAGACATAGACCTTCTAGTTATTCTGACTGCTGTAGCTCCTGATAGCAATCGATTGTTTCTCATGAAGCCTGGAAAAGGAAAAAAGACCCTCTTCTATTCCCCAACAAGCTTGAAAATGTCAAAGAAAGAGAAAGACAATATATTATTTCTACACGCTTTCAATGGATGCGACTCGATGTCGGCCATTTTTAGACAAGGTAAAATGGTCTTCTTGATGAAGATGCAGGGATACAAAACGATGCTGGATTATTTAAAAACCATCATGCTGCTGCTTATGAAATAGATGCTGCTGGTGAGAAAATTATAGCTGCTTTGCATAGATCCAGCATTCAATCAAGTTTATTAAATGATATTCGTTTCAAAATATTTAACAAATCCCTAATACAAAATAATTTCAACTTGGCAACTCCTCCTGAAAAAACTGCTTGATTATATTCATGGAGGTTATTTCTCCAGGTTAATTTGTAAACTGGTCATGTGCTAGACCCAATTAAATAAGGTTGGAAGGCAACAAAGCACGAGTTGTCACCTGTCACATTAACAGCCATGCAAACTCCACAAGAACTGCTTAAAATTACTGCCTGCAAATGTTCCAAGGGATACAAGAATGCTTCCGGTTGTAGGAAGCAAGGAATAAAATGTTTTCCGATTTGCTTAGACTACAGCGGTGAATCGTGCACTAAAGTACCAGAAGATATTAAAAATAGGCCAAACTTGAATGATGATGTAATTTTTTCTGATGACAAATCTGTTGAAGAACTTTTGGATGAAGATGCTGACAACGACTTTGAACAAGAACACTTTTTGCAGCTCAGCTCACCAAAGTGCACTAAGGTGATGGATTTTTCTCTTCCTAGAATTGGTTTGTAAATTGAAACCTTACATTTGCTTACTTACTTTTACTTTTTACTTTTTACTTTTACTTTTTACTTTTTACTTTTTACTTTTTACTTTTACTTTTTACTTTTTACTTTTTACTTTTACTTTTTACTTTTACTTTTTACTTTTACTTTTTACTTTTACTTTTTACTTTTACTTTTTACTTTTACTTTTTACTTTTACTTTTTACTTTTATTTTTTACTTTTACGTCTTACTTTTTGCTTCATATTTTATACTTTTAATAAATAACATAAGTGCATCATAAAATGAATTGCTATTTTCACGTTCATTGATTCGCCGAGTTTGATACTTTATTTAGAGAGAAAATTCGCTCGCAAGCAGGTAAGCGAAATTAAACAAAGTTTGGTGAAAATCGTGGTAGCAGTGTTCAGAAATATAGTCAGGTCTAATATTTGATACAGTCCCATACTCGAAATAGCTGCATTTTTATATAAAGAATTTTTAATTAACAAACTGAGGTCAAAAACCACCATTCGATGGATAATTTCATGAGCTCGAACTTTTGTATTGGCAAAAGTGTTGAGAAATGTGTTGTTTGTGAGTTATTGTCGAAAAACTGGAAAATGAGGGGATTTTGGGACCCCCACCTGAAGCACCGTCCCAAAATTGGAGCAAACTTCAGATAAATCTTTTTGGTTGTAAATACAGATATTAAAACATTTTCCAGCTTTCCGCGAATTAATTCGAGGTAAAATCCTATTTTTCCTGTTCTATTATGAAGAAGTGACTGTGGAGGAATCTGGTGGCAGAAGGAGCTGGTTGTTGAAGGGAGCTGGTGGCGGGAAGGAAGCTGGTGGCGGGAAGGAAGCTGGTGGCAGGAAGGAAGCTGGTGTCGGAAAGAAAGCTGGTGGTGGGAGGGGTCAGACGTCAACTTGCGCCAGAACTTTCATATTCTCTCTACTATTCCTTATTTCCTTCTGATATTTTGTTTAAACTGAATAAACGACGTTTTGCTATTTTGTAATTACTGTTTAATTCCTTACCATCCGCCTTCCATAACAATCGAGTTTCATACCTTTTGTTTGAATACGCCGTAATTTGTTCCAACGATTATAAAATATCTTTATATGACAGAGACACCTCTTTATCCGAATTTATCTCAATTGTTTCTAATAACCAGAAATATTTCATCCTTTTAAAGTCCAACTCTACATTCTCGGCGATTAAATGATTAGCAGATATATCCTTACAGTCAATTTCCTCCTCCTTTTCCTGTAATAAATATCCGAAAATACTATCAGCTGCAATTAATCGTTTACTAATTATTGTGTTCCTTTCACCTTAAATTTCTGAAATTTAATCCGAGCCAATCAAAACATGAATCCTCCCAGAGATACTATTATCTACTAACTCGATTTCTTTTTCCAACCCAATTTTTCTAATAAACTGCGATGGAATCCGAATTTTTGCTAAAGTGATCGAATCAATAACAACCGCCTGCATTTTAATATTCCGAATAGAGTGTTGCACATTTTCCAGTTACTTTGACTATATCATAAATGCGTTAATTAATCGTTTGTCAGCGGCTTCACTCCGAAACGTGCAAATAACTAACGCCTCTTTATTAATAGACTTCAAATCCAATAGCTCAACTACTTCTCTCAAGATAAAAGATTTGTTTACAACCCCATCTAACATACAATGCAATTGAACATCACTTCCTGTTTTGGTTTGATTAAATCAGAAAATCCTTAATAATATAATAACTGCTAAAGTGTGTCTGTCTGTTTGTTGCGCTTACACGACCAAACTATCAAACCGATTTCGATGAAAATTGGCAGAGTTGTAGATTGAAACCCAGGAATGGACACAGAATATGTGATTTTATCATAAAATCAATATTTTTGACTACAGACAACAATTAAATAATTAACAACGCCAATTGGCTCGGCTATTCGCGATGAAGATTACTACTTTATTTTTCAATCAAATGTCACGTAATACTTAAGGAGTGCGTAAACATGCGAATAACATATTTTTACAATCAACTGTCACGTGATTCTTTAGAAAAGCTCCAGCCTGTGGAATAATTTATTTTTAAAGTCAATCATCGCGTGATCTTGCTGAGAAAAGAAAGAAATAATTAATCTGCGGAATAATAACTGAAAAATAGTCGACGGGACAGAAATCTAATGATAGATAATTTTGAAAATATTAAATTTAATATTTCTATTGTCGTAGCGTTCAATGTTTACTTAAAATAAGCACCTAATTTAGTTGAAAGGTTGCTAAAATTATTCTTTATTGCTCTTTTTATCGACATCCAGGTTTTGTTTGGCGGTTAAATTTGTAACCAAACGATTTGGATAGTCACTGGCGGTTAAATTCAAAACCAAACCATTTAGCTATTTACAATAGTTCCATTAAGAATTTTAATGCTTTAAGATCTTTTTCAACCGATTGAAAAAGAAAGGATTACATAAACCCAAAGAACACGGAATTCAACGTTTTATTTACTAAAGAAAGAACTGATTCGAACTTGGCGCTTGATACAGTTGACAATAGATTTGGCGATTACTAGTGATACAAACAGTGTATTAAAGTGTTCTGTTTTTTCACATGTAAGTATTTTTATTTGCATTTGCATTTCCGGTGATAATGGGAATTTTCAAAATTTCAAATATCTGTTTGAGGATACAAACAAAAGATGTATTACAGAGCACTGTAGATGAATTACAAAAGCCTCTCCTGGGCCCGACAATACTACCATTGAACTGTTGATGACTGGAAACACGTTACCGTGTCCGACGAGTCTCGTTTCCAATTGTATCGGACGGATGCACGTGTACTAGTATGGAAACAACATCATTAATCCATAGACCCTGTTTGTCAACAGGGGACTGTTCAATCTGGTGGAGCTTCTGTGGTGGTATGGGACGTGTGCAGTTGGCGTGATATGGGACCCCTGATACGTCTAGAGACGACTCTGACAGGTGAAAGGTACTTAAGAATCTTGTCCGATCACCTACACTCATTCATGTCGACTGTGCATTCCGACGGATTGGGACGATTCCAGCAGGACAATGCGACACCTCACACGTCGAGAATTGCTACCAAGTGGCTCCAGAAATACTCTTCTGACTTTAGAAACTTCCACTGGCCACCTAAATCCCCAGATATGAACGTAATCTGGGATGCCTTACTACATGCTGTTGAGAAGAGATCTCCATCATCTCGCAGTCTTATGGATTTGTTGACTGCCCTGCAGGATTCATTGTGTGAATTGCTTCCAGAATACCTTCAGACGTCAGTCGAGTCCATGGCATATCGTGTTGCGGCACTTCTGTGTGTTCGTGGGGGCCCTACTGAATATTCGGCAGGTGTGCCAGTTTTTCTGTCTCTTCGGTTTATTTTTGCCTCATTTGATCCTAACATCTCATTTGCCCTGCAGCGGTAAGGAACTGTTTTCCGAAGAATGAAATACAGATCTAAATTTCATTTTCCCTTTTGGTCCATTACTGAAAATCAGTGCGGTTTTTAAAAATCCTTTTTTTGTGGAATTTTATGCTCGTACTTCGAAACCAAGATTACTGCGCGTACCGATGATCCAACATTCAATTTGCATTCGTGCCAGGATTTTTCGTTTTATTGGTTTTTGAATGAGTATAAATCTGTCTTCACACAGTAAGATATTATGCATAGCGTTAACTTTTTACTTTTGCAGTTAACTCAGCAATCGATGCTTTAACAATTAATTAAATGCTTAGAAACCAAGCAGAGTTTACAAATAAAATTACATTTTTTTAATTCCTTCCTTTTCTGAAGAGATAAATTTTGGGATTTATAATATTTGTACAAAGAATGAGAAAGAATTACATTCAGCAATGACACATATAGTATTTTTTTATTCTTTGTTAGAAAATATTACAACCGCATAGTTTTTATTTGCATTAAAACTAATAATATTTTTAAGAATTTTTATTGGAATATTTCTTGCTGTTAGATCCATCATACTAATGAATTCTAGCTGCATACGCCTAGTTTCTAAGAAAAAAATAAGTATTTTAGTTGAAACAATAAATAACTGGTATAATCCATGCCTAATAGTCTGTTAGCTGTGAACCAGGTGAAAAGAATCTGCAACTGAATATTAATTTGATTATTAGAGCAAAATTAATAAACTGCTTACTCAATTTTATGGCGTTTCTTTTCGTCAAAGTTTCGTATTTATTCATTTATTCATTTTAGGCAGAAATAAATATCATTACATATATTTTTTTCTTTACGTATTGAAGGAGAAAGAGCAACAGTATTAACAGTAGAAAACGCGATTTTCTTAAAATATAATTTAGCCTGTTATATAAAATTAAACTTCACACGTTTAGGTGTATGCTTAATTTTAGGACTGACTCTATGTAGAAGAATAGCATGAGAATGTAGAAATGAGAATTCGATTCCATTTTAAAACTTTTGTAGAGAGCGCAGATGACCTCGGGCGGTGTACGTCAATAATCTGATTTCGACGAGATTTTCGTTATGTATGTTTGTAATCAAAAATATTTCGGCAATATGAATATTGGATATCTACCAGAGTCCTTTTATTTTCATATCGAATTCCTAAAGCATTCATAAGTGATACAAATTTTTCTTGGTCACTCTGAATTAAAGATCCTTTATTTTTAAGCCCGCTTTTCAGAAAGCAAAGTTTTCAGACCACATTTAATGATGGATTATTTCCAATGACATTAATTAATTTCACTTTGAAAGGTTCAAACTCTTGCAATTTGACACAGATCTGATACCAACATCAAATTTTGAACCATCAACAGATTGATTGCCTATAGATCTGTGTAATCGTGCGTATGTGAAAGTGATAAATAAAAAATGCACACGGTTAGAAGGATAAACTTCAGTAAGTGATCTTTCAACCAATATTTTATATATGACTTAAAGTTTGAAACAAATCCGCGAAGCAATAGACTGTTTGTCAGTTGTTCTACCATGCAATGCGAACGTGGGAACTCAAAAACGTGACGAGCTAGATAAATGAAATTTGATATGATTTTACATTATTAAACTACGAGAACCGTTTATTTTGAATCTCCGATCGAGTCGCTTAACATGTTGACAAGTGGTAGGAGCTGGGGATGAGTGGTCATAGACTGCGCATGCCTCTTTTTATAACCTCAACTATTGTCGACGCCAGCTGACCGGTTTGAACTAGTCTGCATGCACGTAAACATGGCTGGTAGAATTGATGCTCCCGTCAAATGCGAGTTGCGTAGTGTTATTCCCTTTTTTCAAGCAGAAGGTTGGCGTGTGAAAAACGAACAATGCAGCTGTTTCATTCAAGACTTTAAGGCGACTGCAAAGAGCCATTCTGACTTCTGACTGGAGTTGTCCTCATTCATGACAACACCCGCCCTCACAATGCTGTTGTAACCCAGCAGCTTCTGGAGAAGTTTAAACGGGACGTGTATGATCATCCGGCTATAACCCCGAGATAACGGCGAGTGATTTTAATGTCTTCCCTGACTTGAAGAACTACCTAGGATGTCAGAGTTTCCTGAAAAACTAAGATATTCAAAGCAACTTTTAGCCCATTTCACATCACTGGCGGCAACGGCTTTCGAAGAGGGGATCGAAAACCTTGTCCACCGATATGACAAATGCCTGAATGTTCACGGAAATTATGTCGAAAAGTAACCATGTTCGAACATAAGTTTTGGTAATAAATTCATTTTGTCCTCCGCTCGTGTCTTTTTTATGGTCCATCGGAAGCTGTAAAAAACCGGCCCTGGTATATGTAGTCTTGACATTAAAGATAGGGTATGAATAAAATTTTGAACGTAATCAGTGAAAGGGAAACGATTCAAAATGTATAGAGCATTTTCTATAATATACAAAGTTTTTTCTATAATACACGAAGTTTTGTAACGAGACCCATTGGTATCTGCTACAGCAGTATGCTGTCTTGTTCAACGAAAGTGGGAACTTGTCTATCGACAATAGTAGGACACACAAGTTGTCTTTTTGCATACAATTCTTGAATGTGAAGCCGTCTTCTCACCTTTGTAGGCGATATTCTTGGCCGAACTGGGACTAAATGATATGAAATGAACCGAGGCACATTAGTAGGTCTCCTCCTTCGGGCCGGAAGTGCTGAAATAAGATATTCTGAAGAGGCCGACATGGAACAAGTTTTCTGGAAACTAAATTTCGGATTGAAGCTGATCCAAGAGTCTTTGCACCACACTGTCAGATACATTAAGCCTTATAGCAGCATCAGCCTGAGTCAAACCCATTTCCATCTACCCGATAGTCCGCAATTTAAAGAAAACGATAAATAACTAAAATTAAACAATATATTCGCAGACTAGCAAGCATTCATAGAAATTGTACATAAATTGCGAAAGCGAGATATTGATAGTTTTCTCTGGCTTCCACATATAAATTTTGAAAAATATAAGTCGTAGATGTACTTTAAATATAATTTAATTAATGCTTCCCATTTGTTATTTTTATTTGCATTCATTTAATGGTTTAACAAATTGTTTGTTCCTGGACTTCTGGAAACCGGTGCAAATCGGGTTTCAACTTTCACAAAACTTCAGCAATATAACATTCATTAAACATGTCACTTACAGTATTGACATTTTTTCATTCATTCATTTAATCATTCCCTTCTTTGGCACATGTTTCCAACCCTCTTTAGGAAAAAATGCCTATTATATAAGAATTTACTTCGGTCTATTTTAACACAAGCAGCTCAACTCTACTGACATATTGCATAACGTCACAGACAGAAATTCAAAATGTAGTGCATAAATTCTGAGCCTCATGCACCATGGTACCTTAGAAATCAGATACATGACTAAAAATTCGGTGATAAAACCATATTCTAAATTTCATTCATGTAGCTTTTTGTATCTGTGAGTCTAAAATTTTATACACTTCACAAATTTTAGTAAACCGACTACATACCAAATTCGTCCAGCTTGTTGTGTTTTTAAGTTATTGTGTTTATATACAGACAGACGTAATTCCAAAAATAGGAACTTTTCTCTGACTTAGGACAAAATAATAGTAATAATAATCTCGAGACCTAATATTTATATTTTAAAAATTGCTTTGAAGGTTTTTCCTTTGAATAATTCATTTACAAGAAAATAAAAAAAAACTATCAGGTTGAGTAAAATGTTTTCCGTCAATTTTTTTTTTATTTTAAAATGATAAATACACACGAAAACTGCAAAGCTAATGAGGATAAAAATCTCCGTTCAAATCTACAATCGTGTGCCAACGTTTTGGCAACATTTCAATCCCTTCTGCGAAGAACTGTGGCGTGCGTGAGTCCAGAAAGTGATGGACAACATTTATGACCTCCTCATTTGAATTGAAGATTGCGCAATCAAGATGAAGCTGCAAGTGTGAAAACAGATAGAAAACGAAGGGGCCATTTTTGGGCTGTATGGAGGATGTTGCATCAAATCCCACTCCAGCTTGTAGAGAATCCAGCCAGTCATCGTACTAACATGTGGCCGACTGTGATCTTGATGAAAGAGAACCACCTTCGTTCTGAACTCGTTTCTTCGCTTTTCGCTAATGGTATCACGAACTTTGATTAGCATGTTGCTGTATATTGCACTGTCGATAGTCTGTCCGCTTTTCAGGTATTCTTTGCAGATAATTCCGCGACAATCCCATGAAATACAGAGAAACACGTTCTCGTTAGGGCGCGTCTTGCAACCGAGCCTGCTGATTCCCCAGGTGCTGACCACCCTCCTTGACGGCTTGTATTGTTGTAGTACACCAAGTTTTCATCACAGTAACAATTCGGTCCAGAATTTTCTCTTTCCTTTTATCTCTGAGCACAACCAAACAGGCCGCTTTTCTCTTGCGCTTGTCTTTAGCAGCCAATTCGTGAGGCACCCAACGGTTGAACTTAAACGCTAGATTTATGCGTTTCAGAGCATTAACTATTGTTTTTTGGTAAACGTCCAGCTCCAACACAATAGTTAGTGTTGAAACATTTCTGCCTTGACCATTTATTTGCTTTAACTGCTCACAATCAACTTCAATCAGGCGGCCAAAACGCGGTTCATATTCAATGTCGAAATTTCCAGTTTTAATCTTTCGAAATCAAACTTTAACTGTATCATAAGAAACAGTATTGATGCCAAAACTTTCACACATTTTTTTGGTGGCATTCAGTCGTACTGACTTTGTTACGGAACTCATAGTACATAATCGTTCTAACCTGTACGTGATAGCTCCATTTTAAACACTTTTTTGATGCAGAAAATAATACATTTTCAACAAACAAATTACACAACGTGTAGATCCAATTTTCAGCTTTCGAATGCAGAAACCCGTTTGTGGAAAGACTAACAACCACAGAAATGACAGCTGTTGGCATGGAGGTATCTCCCCTTGGCAGAAAACTTTTTACTCAATCTGATAAAAGAAACAGAATAAGAAGAGAATGCAATAAAAGTAAAGAAATGTATCCGATCAAAATTTTGCCTTCGTTTCCAAATGTTTGATTAATGCATATTAATTCCAAGCAAGAATGAGTTTTATATATTCAAAAATATAGGCACTTAATCTAATGAGGCCATTTGTTCCTGAATATACTGAAAAGCGATCAATAAACATCCAGATCATGAGAAATTTAATATTTTAGAGACCACTAGTTAACGTCACTCTTTAATATAAAAAATTCTTAATCTTACAATATTTTCAAATTTTTACTAACAGCTGTATTACTTTTAACATCATGTTTTGATAGAAGTCCTTGCTCTGATTCCAGTAGCACCTGTTTAAAGACAAACATATTTTCCATAAATATCGGAACAAAAGTGTATTTCATTTTATCCAGATTGATATTGGGACTCTGTCTTTTCGCAAGGAAGCTCTCGTTCAAGTAAGTGACATAACGTTTTGTTAATAGAATGGAAACTTAGCTAATTCGAAGCTGACGGGGCAAAAATAAAAATTAGATTTATAGAAAATTAAAAATAAGATAAACTATATATAAAAGTGAACAGAAGAAGAGAAAATGGCAAATTTTACACTAAAATTATTTATTATGACTGGCTAATTGACAGAGCGAAGCGAGATCTCTCGTGGTAACTCTGCCGTTTATCTTTTCGTCTATTTGTAAATTTTTTTGTTACGCAGCCACGACAAACGCATTGTTTGATTTACTTCGAATATCCTAAAAGATTCTTAGAGGCCATAAAAAACGACGAATATGTAAGAATATTTATTTTTTAATTCCATTTTAAGATATGGTAGTTGTAATGGTTTCAATGCGTCTTCGATTAAACGGCGAGTTTGGCACCATTAAAACGTTTGAATCATTTTGATAATTGCGGACATTTTATTGCAATTTTTTAATACTGATATAAGCAGACAATTAACTATAGTTTTGTTAATAGTGATAAAAGCAGACATTTAATTGTAATTTTGTTAATACTGATGAAGGCAATGTGTAAAGAAGTCGCGAATAGTTAAAAAGAGTGATGAGATCATAGTTTCATGTTGAAAGTTGCTTTATCCTGTTTATTTTGTTTTTCTTTTATTAAAAGTTTAATTTTTTACAATTCTGGCGAAACTGCTCATCTATACTTATACAAGGCAATGTTTGCGTGCGTGCCCGCGATGTCCAGACGAATATATCACACTTACAGCCTTGAAATTAAGCACACAGGTAATAGTGACTCAATGCACCTCGAAGCCGGAATTTTAAAATTCAATATGGATAATTTTTTTATAAATGTTTTGCGTTGTTTGGGTTTGTTTTTGGCACGATCACGGCTATACTATCTTTTATAATGAGTGTTGAAAAACAATCAATGCACCATCGAATAGAAAAAAAACAATTTTTGTTATAATGACGTTTGTTTTGAGCTTCAAACGTGATTTACTGAATTTTGAGAAGTTTTTTTAAAAAATAGTCAGTTTCGCCATCGAAATTTTATTTTTGTTTTTAAATTTGCTGCATCCGACGTTGTAATAACACTATTATTTTCAATTTTTTGCATCTTTTAACTCGAACAGTTCTGACTGATTTCATACAAGAACGGTTAAAATAGCTTTATTCCGTTTTCTTAAAATTAATTTTCTCCTGGTGAGTTGAAAGATATTTTTCTCTAGAAAGTATTCTCCCGCGGAATCTTCTTGGGAGCCTACGCAACATGCATTGTTGCAATTTCATTGGCTGACGATGTAGATCGCAGGATACGTCATAACCTTCAGCTGAATGACTTTGTTTATTATTTTCGGCCTTCGTAATTAAGGTCCCGTGACCTATTTACGCAACATGCATTTCATAGAAACCACAGAGAAAGAGCACGTGACGTCATAATCCTTTTGCTTTCAAAGCGTCGACAGAACATTATTTTAATTTATGTTTTACATAATGTGACTTTAAAGTTTAAACCTGAAGTGGAAGACTTCATCTCTTTTTTCCCCTTCTTCTCTGATTGGATGTATTTAAATTTCACAGAAATTCTGTTTGTCTTATTGTACCATTTAAAATCGTTTAAAATTTCATTCGATTTTCATTCTTTAACGTTTTACTTGGTTTATAAGAGTCAATCTTTTAAATCCTAAAAATTGTTTTTCGAAAATATCGGTTTATTTGGTACTGTAACTTCAATTTGAAATCATTTCGCTGAATGGCCTCTAATTCAAAGTATCGAATGTCACCAATTAACTATTTTAAACAGGATCAAAAGATTTTAAGGCATCAGCAGCACTGAAATATAACTCCATTTTAGCGAACGAACCAGCTGATTGTTTTTACTCATTTTGTTTACTAATAGCATCGTTTTCTACAAACTTTATAATTTCATTGTCGCTTTTTCTTTAAAAAAAAAGGACTCTTCAGTTAATGTCATAGTCGTGAAGAAAAATAAGCTGCCAAATTCAATAATATATATTTTTTGTACTGATTTTGATTTTAAAAATTTATTTTACTTCATTATGGGATTTGAAAAAAATTGTTGAAATTCATGATACCACGAGCGACGCCGTGCTTTTCTAATGATCGTTGAAAAACAATCAATGCACCATCGGACAGAACAAACAATTTGTGTTATAATGAAGTTTGTTTTGAGCTTCAAACGTAATTTACTGAATTTTGAGAATTTTTTAAAAAATAATCAGTTTCGCCATCGGAATTTTATTTTTGTTTTTAAATTTGCTGCATCCGACGTTTTAATAACATTATTATTTTCAATTTTTTTCAACCTAAAACTGAAACGTTTCTGTCGGATTTAAAACAGCAAAGGTTAAAATAGCTTTTCCCGATTTTTTTTATTTATTTTTCCTGGTCGGTTGAAAGATATTTTTCTCTAGCGATTATTCTCTCGCGGAGACTTCCCAACATGCATTGTTGCAATTTCATTGGCTGACTGTGCAGAGCGCAGGATACGTCATAACCTTCAACTGAATGACATCGATTATTATTTTCGGCAGTGTCTTAACGTATTTATGTCTCGCATATTTTACTTGTTGTATAATAATCATTTTCACGTTGCAATTTTTTAATATTGTTTCGGATTAACGTACTCTGTATTGTTTTTCTGCAGTTGAAATCTCATTATCGCGAAGAAAAATAAGTGGGAAAAACAATAATGTGTATCTTTCGTTTTGTTTTCAGAACTTTTTCATGTTATTGTGGGCGTGGTTTTTACATTTTATTGAAGTCCTGATTCCACGCAAAGTCGTGCGCGTACTGCTGGTGTTAAATAAATTTGAAGACTACTTCCAATCTCGATCGTTATATTTATAGAAGTTCTTTCCAGAACTATTTTATGTAACTTCATTAATAAAAACTCAATATGTTGGGTTTGCATGTACAAGGAGTAAAATGTTGCATAATATAGGTGAGTAATATTGTACATCAGGGTGTCAAACTCAGATGCTAGCCCGGGCCAGTAATCAAGGTCTAAGATTATGTGAGCAGCAAAAATTGAAAATAATCATATTGATTTTTACAGAAATCTAGGTTTATATCGAAAACACAGTATAAAGTAGAACACGGACAACGGTAACGTTAATGTTTTCTTTCCGACGCTTGATATTTCTTCCCTACTACCATCTTTCCTATTTCGAGTGATATATTGTCCGCAGTGATTAATAGCAAAGCTCATTCAAGATGAATGTCAGTAGTTCTGGATCTGACAATTACTGACTTATTTCCTTTAATAAGTAAAATTAATTTCACTATAAGTGCGTCCAAGCTTGAGAATAATTTCTGACACCATTTTCGAATGTTTCCAAATCTGGCTGGAAAATATTTGCAAAAGTCAAGCATTGCAAATTCACCTATTTTCACCTTTAAATCTGAACAGCATTGGATCTCTTTTACCTCCATTTGTATATGGTTCGATATTGATTCATATTATTTATCCAGGACGTCCTGACCAAATCTTTGGCTGATGTGGCGCCCTCCTCTTGATTATGTTTTCCCCTTGTTCTCTTTTAATTGTGTGCTTCGTTGTCTTTAAATTGCTGCGAAGTGTTCATTCTATTATTGTAATGTAAACTTTTAAAACTTAACCAAATTTGAATTTTTGAGACTGTAAACAGATAACAGCCAAATATAAAGAAAATATGCTAATTCTAGATGGTGTTTTGTAAGAAGGTATTTCGCAAAATGTTAATATGGTAAATGTTCTAAATGTAGAGAATTGGAATTCGGGGACTTCTATATCTAGAACTTCACAATTGAACTAATTTTAATAATTAATATTTTTGTAAACAAGCATGTAACTGTCAACATATTGTGTGCAATGCTGTCTTTTAATTGTTTGGAACTTGTACCATGTAATGTGGTAATGTAACTTTCAGTGAATGAACAGAGTTAAATTTTGAAAACTGTACTTAGACAATAGTCTAATCTTGGATTTTTGCAACTGGAATGGTGCTTAGACGCATGTAGCTATTTAATAATTTTTTACAATTTTTATTATGGGGACAACGTAACATATTTTACGTTGAAGGACATGGTGGACTAATAGTTTGCAGTATTTTCAAAAAATAGGGATTGAAGCTTTCCTGTCCAATGGTGGATGTAGGTGGATTAAAGGTGTTGGTTCTGTACACTTGCTACATCTAGAGTGATACTTTTTAATTGCTAGTGAAAGTGTTCTCATATTCTTGAGTCATGATATAGAGTCTCTGATAGTCATGATTGAGTCTTTATATTGCACTTTATTTCTAGTCAATTTTTGTCTTCCGCAGGCTTCGGCAAGTCTGAATTTTCTGTGGTTAGGTATTGATTCTATATCTGTGGTTAAATTCGAAGAAAACAAGGAAAACTTATCTTCCAACGATTTAAAATCTTCAAACCTTGTTTCGAATCCAGGTTTAAGGTTCCATTTCTTTTAATATAATTCAATTTTCCCTAAACTTTATTTTTCCACGTTTCTTGCCGGAATGGGATTCAAATCTTCATATATCATCCGATTTTCCGAAAGAACTAGCTTTTATTTGAATGCATAAGTTTGCTCACACATTTTCTTAATGATCTGATCTGATCCTTGCAGTTTAAAATTTTTATTAATTTAAAGAAAATGCACAATTCACAGATAAAACTCCAATTACAGTGTGCATGGCACTAAGGCACACAAACAACAGAAGCTGTAAGACATTAAAAATCGGAATTGAAAATTAACAGTTGACTGTCAATAATTAAAACAAGTAAAAATATTAAAAAGTAATATTTGTGAAAACAGTAAAAACATAAAAAATAAATCGCATAAGAAATTTAATGTTTGAATACAGTCGCATATAAAAACAATAAAAAGGGTTGCAAAAGTTTTAAAAAAGGAATACAGAAGCATTAAAAACCGCATAAAGAGCAATAAAATTGAATATAGTCGAAAATAAAAGCGTTAAAGAAAACACATAAGGAATATAAATGTTGCAAACTATTCATCTTAAAAATACAAGAAAAACATGAAAAACACAAATTCTTCAGAAAACCTGTTAAAAACTTTATTAAAATTGATTTTAAATCGAGAATATGTTTTGTTACATATCAATCTCGAAGGATAAATCTTGTAACCATATTAAATCAGAAAACAAGCTGTCTATTTTATTCTTGGTTATTAGAAACTAACATATTTCTTTATTCAAGTAGTAGAAATGTTTAAGAACATTGTGGATAGTAAGAAGCACCTTAATGTTTGGTTATTGGTGAATATTATCGATAATTATTTATAACTAGCTGTTACCCGCGACTTCGTGCGCGAAGAATTTCAATTATTCTTTTTTTTAATTCACGAATGTAAATGCTATATTGTATTTTAAAAGGGGAAAGTAAAAGTTCTGACGGTTGATAATACTTAATTAGACGGCTGACAGGAGTGTACTGTACATGTATGCTGATATAGTTCTGTAAATTTTTTATCTATGCTAATATGCTTTTGTATACCACGTTACTTGCACGGAGAGGTTGTGTCGGCTGGACACACGTGAACACGCCACATATAGTTGCCAATGCGAAAAATATGATTTTTCTAAATGTACGCCTGCCACGTTCAGTGTCTGGCCCTGAGAATGGTAAATAATATTTTTAAAGGGATTTGTTACCTTTTGAACTGAGATGATAAATCCTTCGATATTATCGGAAGGCGTGGAATTAAAACACTCTGTCTTCTCCCTATATCAGTCATAACAGTATCTTTCATGACGTTTGGACCAAGGTGTGTAATTTGTAACCGTGTGCCATTGCGGAGTCTCGGTATATCGAGGTTACATATTAGTAGTACTGGCACACCTACTTTCAATCTCGGCTTGTCGGAAGGTGCGCCTGAAAATTATAAGATGTTGAAGAAAAAAATGATGATGAAAAAAAACCTACAAAATATGATGTTCCTTGTTAATGCCCATTACCGTATCTACAGATGGATATTCTGTAATATCTCTCTGTGAAAATTAAACAAAACACCGAGAGAATAATTCACTAACGTCATTGGATCACTGTGTAACCGTATTAAAAGCTGTAAATGCTACGAGAACAGGAAACCGGAAGTGTAAAGTCTCCTTTGTTGTTTATGGTCAAAGAAGGCAATATTTTCTTATATTAACTTTAACACTGGCAAAAGCCCGCGCGCTAAACAGTAATTTGGCTTGAATTTATTTCTATAAGAATAAAAAGAATTGTTAGAAATTACGTTACAAAAATATTTTTAAACCTTAATAACAATCAGAAAAAACATTTCATCGCAATGGAGTTAATAGCATTAAAAAGATCAATTTCTGGTCTTTAAAATGGTATAAAAATAATTGTTGTCTAATAAGTATTTCAGAAGTTACTGGCAAAAAACGTCTACTCATATGGCTTAAAAGCGACTATTTTTCGTTATTTAATTAAATACCTTAAGAATGAATTAACTCTAAAAGTTGAAAATAGCACCTTTGACTTAGAAATATGCTGTAGAATGCCGTGTGTAAATTTCATGTCGCTACCGTTCACCGTTTAGGAAGAGTTCTTGTGACCGACCGACCGACAGACAGATACGTGTAATTTCTGCCTTATTTTATGGATATTTATAAACATAAGCAAAATTTTCAGAAATAAAGGTAAATTAGTTCAAAGTCTAACCATTTCCTAGCAAATGAGTAGCTATAAATTTGCGTTATTTCAAAATCGTCTGCACGTAAAATTTTAAAAATTAATAAAAATTGAAGGAAAAATGTCACAGACAATAATTTGGTATCATTGAAAAGGTAGAAGTTTGAACTTTAAGATGGTATAAAAATAATTTGTATCGAACAATTTGTTCCGAAGTTACAGCGGAAAGAAGGATTACGTGATAGTTGATTTTAAAAATAATTTATTCCACATGTTTTCTCAGTCCTGAAGGATCACGTGACAGTTGATTGAAAAATAAAATAATCTTCATCGAGAATCTCTGAGTCAATGGGCTTTGTTAATTATTTAATTGTTGTCTGAACTTTTAAAAATTAATAACAATCGAAGGGAAAATGTTACAGAAATAAAATTGATATCATTGAAAAGGTAAAAATTTTAACTTTAAGATGGTATAAAAATATGTTTTGTCAGACAATTTGCTCCGAAGTTACGGCGGAAAAACGGTTTCGTTTAATTTCTAATTAACTGTCTGTTTAATTAACTTTTGGACTTAAAAAAGTTCATAAGTGTCTCCCCCTTGTCTTAAATAATAAGTGTACAAAATTTGGTTGAAAACCGTCCATTGGTTTAGGAGGAGATGTGGAACATAGCCACATACATACCCACAATGACTTTTATTTATATTAAGATTAGGAATTTAAAAGATTAAGCTGAGAAATTTTGATTGCAAATTATATTACATACTTGCTGTTACCCGCGACTTCGTGCGCGAAGAATTTGAATTATTCTTTTTTTTAATTCACGAATGGAAATGTTTTGTTGCATTTTGAAAGGGGAAAGGAAAAGTTCTGACGGTTGATAATACTTAATTGGACGACTGACAGGAGTGTACGATTACGTGATAGTTGATTTTAAAAATAATTTATTCCACATGTTTTCACATTCCTGAAGTATCACGTGACATTTTATTGAAAAATAAAAATCTTCATCTCGAATCGCGGAGTCAATGGGCATTCTTTGTTAACTATTTTTAATCTGTAATCAAAAATAATTAATTTAACGTGATTTCACCTAGCCTATGTCCGTTCTTGGGTTTGAAGCTACAACTCTGCTAATTTTCATCCAAATCGGTTTGGTAGTTTGGTCGTGAAAGCTTAACAAACAGACAGACACACTTTCGCATTTATTATATTATTAAGGATATGTATGTTTGCTGGGTTGCAAAATTACATATTGTGGGCGGTGAGATTGACATACTTGCTTAAAGACACCGAAAATAGCAAATGACATTTAATTTTAATTTCGCTAATGCTGATAAACGCAAGCATTTAATTTTAATTTTGTGAATGCTGATAAAACAGACTTGTGGAAATAATTCGTATTCGGAAAAAAAGATTTCTCAATTTTTAAAGACTGCAGTGATGAAACAACAGAAAAAGAGGAAACAGTAATTTTAATAAATAAAGTAATAACAAAAATGTAATTTAAAAAAATGTTAATTCCTTTAAATAAGCAAGAAGTTTCCATATTTTCAGGCATTATTTTTCCCAATTCAACGTCTGTCCGTTTGTTTGTGTGTTTGTTTTAACCCTCTACAAATCCACACCTCCGGACGGATTAGGGCGAAATTTGGCACACATGTTCCTTTAGTTCCTAGAAAGATTAACTGCGCTCTTAAAAAGTTGCTAACTCTACCTAACGGGAAGGGGTTAGAAAGATAATTTATAACGTTCTTTCGCCATAATATTGGAACATATCATCACACAGAAATTATTTTCACACCATCTGGAATTTCAAAAAATTAGCTTCTCTGTGGTACATGTTTAATTTCCCTACAACCCTTTCTCTTATTTTTAATCAGTTTTAAAAATTAATTTAAACAGTTAGTTAAAATCCCTTCGTTCGTTCGGATCTTAAACCTAATCACATGCCGCATGCTTTTACCGATGTTAAAGTTAACTCCCTTTCTTCATTTTCTATCTCTCACGCGGAATATCGCAGCTTAATCGTAATCAATTTCTTTTATTGTTTACAATCTACAAAATTTCTGGCCGAATTTGAACGCCAAGTTTGTTTTAGAAGAGTCCTCTGCAAGTTGATAAAAAAATTTACAGAATTTTTTTTAACTTACAGCGCATCGATCAATGCCCTATTTTTAACTTTTCATCAAAAAAACATAGTTTTTATATCCTAGAATGTTTCTGTTCTAATGAGAAGCTAATTGTATGTTGCTAATCTCACCTCTCAAAATAAAACATATATCGAATTCAAGGCTGTGTTTCATGATATATAATTAATTATAATAGATGTATTATAGATTGATTAATCACATCAAAATGATTCTCGCAGATATGACGAATGGTGCTTGCTGATCAGGGCTGTCTTATCAAATTTCAGGGCTGTCTTATCAAATTTCAGGGCTGTCTTATCAAATTTCAAGACCGTCTTATCAAATTCAGAGCTAGAATAATTTTGTGTCCCATCAGAATCATAACTAGGAATTTCAGAGCATGTAGTCCGTACCTAACTAACAATATAAATGAGCAAAAAAGTCATCTGCTTTGTTATTAAAGCCTTAATATTTTGCAAATCGGCGGCATTTTAGTATTTAGTATTTTGCAAGCAAACTTCGGCGACCCCCGATTGTATTCATGATTAATCTTAACTGTTACATTATATAATTTTTTTTCGATTTTTTCTAAATGTTTATTAAATTCAAAAACAAATAAATAATAATACGCGGGAAAATTGATAAGTTCATAAATTTTGATGATTGGAATGGCTTAAAATTTTCATATTCCCTCACATATATGCCACTGTAACCCTTAGCACGCACAGTGTATATGTTTCGACCATATTCAGTGAAAAGTTAATTTATTAATAAATCAAACCGCTGATCTTCTCGTCTAAGTAAACTTTGCTATAAGTACGTGTCTTGTGATTTCTTTAACTATTTACGTTTTTCTGCCCGAGAACGTTGTAAGAAACATTTTTTTTCTGAATTTATTAATTTTTAAAGTTTTTAAGTGTTGTTTTTGATTAACTACTTGTTTTAAGTAAAAAGGGCTCTGGGGGCAGATTGATACAATTGTCTCCGGGGCACATTGATACGCGTCTTTTGTGTGTATGAATGTGCCTCAACAGCAACTGCTTTGCAAAATCGTCTTCAGATATGGAATAAACGTAAAAATGAACTATCTAAGAGAAACACACAATTAGGTATTTGTTTGAATAATGAAAACGGTTTGAATTTCATTGCAAAAATGGGGAAATGTTGTTCGGAATCTTAATTAATATAATCGAAAACATAATTTTTTGTATTTCCAGATGGTGTAAAAATTAATTTTCTGCTATATTATTTTTGTAAAACATCAAGAAAGAAAGCAAACATATCCCTTAATTTTTAATTAATCAACATTTTCAAAAACGGCTTTGAGGTACCAGAGACAGCCATTCTCCTGTATTATTTGTAGAGATAAATTAATTTCAGAGGCAGTATTGTTTCATTTATATCGTCTCATTAAAAATGTTGAATTATGATTGAAATTAAAGTTTGCTACTTTGTTGAACTTTAAAAAATCGATTTGGAAAGCAAAGTTCATTAATAAAAAAAAGTTTTAATCTCACACTATTAATGACCATTATTTTCGACATTTCCGTGTGTTTCAATATACCCCTGGTATGCGGCAGATTCATATAAATCCATTTTTCGGAAAAAAGTGTAAAAAGTATTTTATTATATCATTAATGTAGTATGGGAGTCTAGCTTCCGTGTGAGGTGATACGATTCCCATCTTTTTTCTTACATAACAATAATGGAGAACAGTAATCAGAACAACTGTCTCTAATAATACTATGGTTTAACCAACCAGATATTTGTTCATTTACTTTTTGTTTTTCAGGATAAGAGAGTCGTCTTGCTCTTTGGCAAACAGGAATTTGATCTTGTAATGCAATATTCATTTTCAGCTTAGTATCCTTAGTTTTATAGGGTTTATAGCTAGTAATCAATGATGGCAATTCATTTCTAATATTTGAATCACTAACATGCGATAAATCAGAAGGACAATCATCAATAACATTTGCAACATGAAACAGAAAATACTCATCATTATTACAGCAGGAACGAATTCCATCTTTATCAAATGTAAACTGAGTTTGTAGCAGAAAGTCAATTCCAATAACTACGTCAAGGGGAAGTGTGTCATCACTGAGAACTTGAATTTTTGGAGGTAAAGTATTGAAGTTCTGAACAGTACTGGAATCCTGAAAGAAACCAATACTTTGAACCGTGTTTCGGCCAATTCCAGAAAATGTTATTTGGGAAGGATACAATGGTGGTGAAACAATTCGTAAATAGATTTTTTCATTAATCATGGTGGCTTGCGACCCAGTGTCGCAAAGTGCAGCTAATTGAATTCCGGAAAGTGTAATATCATCATGCATGAGATTTTGGGAAATGTTTTGAACAGAAATTTGATTTACAGTTCTAGCAGGTGTGGCAAGTTTCGAGTCAGATTTGGATGCAGAATCGAGGGAATTTTGATGGCAATTGACATGCTTCATGTGGCTTATTAGTACATTGGGTACTCTTATGATCTTTTAAACCACAGGAGTAGCGCACTGGTTGTGGGCTTGGGGTATGCTTACGTTCAAATTTTGTATTATGAGTAGGATCATCAAATTTTTTCATTGTTTTGCCTACAAGTTCTTGCAGTATTAAACAGTTTTTCATAATTTTTCAATTTTTCCTAAAATTCAGAAATGGATTTGCAAACATACAAAATAATTTTATTGTTCGATGAATCAGGAATTCCGTTTATGACATACTAAATGAAAAAGGAATCATCTAGAGAACCTTCGTGAGCAAGATCTCGCATGGCCAAAACATATTCTTGTAATGTTTCAAATAGTTTCATACGTCGAGATTCCATCAATTTATGCAATTGTAAACCGGTTATTTTTCAGAAAAGTCGTCCAATAAATGTTTTTCCATTTGCTCCCAATTTGTAATTCCACGAATAGATCTCAGTAAAGTTAACGCGGGACCTGTCAAACATTTTTTAACACATATAACTTGGTTGATAGGATTCTTTATTTTATGCACGTTAAATATATCTTCAACATCAGAAATAAAAGTTTCAATGCCGTAATTATCTTGAGACGAAAAGGGTTTTACTAAATCAACAATATCTTTTAGACTAAACTCCTAAAAAGAATTACCGACAGTTTGTTGCATATCAAATGAAGGCAGTGAATTTTGAGCAGACTCATCAGAAACAATTTGCGATTTCCGGTGTTCTTTCTGCGATTCGAGGATTAATTTATCGCTTACGTTTCGCTGCGAGTCTGTTAGTTTCAGTTCTGATTCTTCAAGGTCACCTGTTTCACTAAAATCAGATGCTTCCGTTGTTAACAGCGAAATATCGCTAAGATGCGTTAGAATAATATCACAACATTTGTCTAAATCAGTATAAAATTCCAAATGTGGTAGATTGCATACAGAGATTAAATTTTTAAGTGAAAATTCTGCAACGACTTTCTTTTTTGCTTCTTCCAACTGAAAATCCGATGGAAATCCTGAAAATTTTCGTAATATCGAAAGATTTAGCCTATCGCCTTCTGAGCCAGAGATTAAACGATGTAAAAGTTTAATGAGATTTGTACAACCATTGTTTAGCGACGTAGCCATTTTTTAGCGAAAATCATTTAGAGTAGCCATTTTACTATATTTCAAGGAACAACCACATAAATATTCAAAAAAGGAATATTAACAGCTTATCATTAAACTTAAGGGAAGACCAAATATTTAGTCACTCAAAATTGAAATATGAAATCAAGCTTTAAAATATTAATTCAAAAGTAGATAATAGAATTCCACATCAAAATTTCTTTAAATACCAATTTCATAATAAAATATGAATTCACAAAATTTGTGTCAAAGTAAGAAATCTTCAAAACAGTTTTTGTTGAAAGGAAGCAAATTACGAGTTCAAATATCAATAGCATCAAATAATAAATTCTTCAAAAATATATATAATATATCAAATTATGCATCAATATATATTTTTTCTTTTGAAGAAAACAGAAGATGTAAACTTATATGAGCATCAAATTAGGTATTATTTCAAAATATTCATCAAATCATTCTTCAAAATAAATCTTTGCTTAGGAAAATTGAAGATGTAATGCAACATGAAGGTATTACTTCAAAAGCTTCGAAATTCGAATTTAAAAAGCATCAAAATTGTAATATCAAAGCATCAAAGTATTCTTCAAAATGAATATTCTTGTAGGAAAACAGAAGAACTTAGTTCAACATCAAATAAGCAAAGTTTTCATCACGTAACTTCCGCTTCATCAAAATAATGCATCCAAAATTAAGAATTCGTCATCAACAAGAAATTCCTAAATCAAATAAATCTGAAAATAATTCGTCAACTTTCCTACAATTAAATCTTCATCAATTTGAAAATTGCATCAAGCATCCACACTTTCCTCAGCAAGCATCAATGTTTTCTTCAAATCACAGGAGAATGATGAAAATGTGCTTGCAGTTTACAGGTCGAAGTAGTGACCTTCGGTTTTGGAAACGGTATCTTTCACATCAACATTGGTAATCCAGTTTGTTCTGGCACAAAATCAAATAGTCACTAGTAGCCATCAAAATTAATAGTGAAGATGGGTCTAAGGGGTTTTATGAGGTAAACGAATTCAACCGGTCGAGCCCACATGTAGTATGGGGGTCTAGCTTCCATGTGAGGTGATACGAAGTCAGAAGAAACACACGTTTGATATTTTAGAAATTTATGATGACGAAGCAAACAGTTAGGACGGCACAAACATTTAACTTGAAAGAAGATATAAGTGAAAGAATTCAGAGCGCGGTTGCTGCCCTTTACATCAAATCATGTTAAATCATCGTAGGCGGTTTCGGCGTCGCGTTCCGTCGTTAACCATTGCACAACAATGTCTGTCGATAGCAAGAGCAAGATCATGTCGTGACGTGACGTCAGCTGGTAGAGAAAAAGTGGACAAGCGCCTCCTGGTGGGGTACCACATTAATGACCAAAATTAGACTGAAATCTTATATTAGATTAACAGATGTATAAATATAGTGTATTGATTTTAATTATTTCCGTTGGTAAAATAATTTTTTAGCTTTCAAAAAAAATGTGTATCAATGTCCCCGCATTCCCTTTACTCAATATTAAAATAAATGGAATAAAGCATATATAAACATTTGAGATATTTTTCAACATTTATTTATTTATTTACTTGTCACATAAATATATATTTTGATTTACATATAGTTTAAGATATACATATTTAAGCAGCATTATAAATTCGATTCTTGTCCACTTATAAGCCGTAATCGTATTTTAATTTTTACATATTTAAAGATGTAATTAAAATTTTTGATTTCAAAATTGAATAAAATCAGTATAGTAAATATTAGATGCCTTTGAATCAATGTCGCCGCTGAGCTGCAACTCAATTATTCCATTGGATAAGACAGTCTTGTTGCTATTAGCTTTATATTAAACTTATCGTCTCTCTTCATGGCTTTACACATCTTTTGGCGAGGAACATCATTTCTTGGCACATCGATAAATAATGTATCTGTTACAGTTATAGCTGTATTACACATTTAGGAACAAATAAATACTTGTGTATTTTTGAAATTATATTATCTAATGCGATAGTCGGAAAATATAGGAAAAAAGCAAAATCTCTGTATCGAGCGAAAGGCAACTATCGTTTTTACTTTTACACTGCTGGCTAAGCTCGCCGCCATTAGGGCTGAGATGACGTCAGACCCATTTCGTTTTTCCCATGAAATCTGGAAATCCTGAAATTGAATTGGTAAAGGAGACATAGCCTTCATCCTCAAAATTTTTCTGATACTATCAGACTAACAATTCACTGCAAGCGGTTGTTGTTAGCTGTAAAAATTTTCTTCAGCAATTAACAAATCTAAGGAGCAGTATTTGAAATTGGTTGTTGAAAGGAATGCTTCTCTCATGCTCAGTATATTATCTGTACCACAGTCATTTCCACTGGTAACTTAATTATTCTCCAGCCTGAGAGAACTACAAATTTAGTTTAGCGCGGAGCTCTTAAAAATTACTTATATTCTATAATATCAAACACAAAGATCAACAAAAGAGCTTAAACTAGATTAAAATGAAAAAGGTAAAAAAATCAAGATGGATAAAAAAATTTTCAAAGTTAACAAAAGAAAAGTTCACAGATTAAAAACAAATCTTAAAAATACATCGAATATCAATTTACCATTTAATAAAATACCTACAACAAAATAATTTTCCTAGGAATTACTGTAATATTTATGTGTTAATTCATGAAAATTCAAATAATTAAAAAACAATATTCTCTTTAGTTCTTATTTGGCTTCAATAGATGGAGCTATACTCATATTACTCACCGGGTTATCGGTCATTTTAAGAATATCGCTAAATTTGGCGCTATTCTTAAAATGAAGTTTGTTCGAATCGAGGTAAGGCTGGAAAATTTTTCTTCTCTTTGTTTGTGTTTTTTTTCAGTGTCATTTCTTGAAGATGTTCCTTTTCTTCCATTGCACTTAAGGAATTTTCAATCAATTAAGGGTTGTCTTTTGACCACCGTCAGGCCCTTAAATAGAAAAAAAAATTGTGTTTGAATCCAGGGCATATTAATCTTGTTGAAGGCCCCAGGCGCTGAATTTCTTGGGGGACCACGAAAAGTATGACGCATATGTACCTGAAAATTTCAACTTATCATTTATGGTAAGAGATAATATTCAGAGATAATTTCGCATATTTTTAATCTCAGTAATTACATTTTTATTAATAAAAATTGCTTTTTATAATTATTCTGGTAATTTATTTTAATTACCTAATTAATTAGTTTAATTAATATTTGTCGATAATTAATATCCTTTGTATTCAAAAATTTTAAATTATATCCGAAATTCGTGTTCAGAACTATTCAAATGAAGTTTTATAGAAATAACTTAGAATCCACTATATAAAAGTAAAAGTAATACTTTTTCTCCTAAAGTAAATCTCTAACGAAAAAAAATAAGCAAAATACCTAACAGTCATAAATATTACTTGGGGAACTTCAGCATTTTTTAAAAACGCGTGGAAACAATCCGTATTTATAGAAAAAAAGCATTCTAATTTCAAATATGCAAGTGAAATTTTACATAAAAATGTATTTATTTAAATATTCAGGTCGAAATAGGCACTGAAATAGCAGGAATGATGATGCAATCCGCAACGCGCTCTCATTGGCCGTGTAGATTTTGACGTCACATGTGCCTTCCTTCGCATACCTCTCTTTCCCTACTTTTGTTCCGATTCAAGGCGTTTATACTACTTAACATTTTAGAAGTGAAGTTTTTGGCTTTTCTACTATTCAACCTTTAATTTCATACTGGATATTGGTTTTGTACAAGGTAAATCGGATAATTTGCCAAGGATTGATTCTACAATGAAGGCAAAAAAACTAGACACAAAACGCCGGCTCGTAAATTATCTCATAAGAAAAGTTGTCCGTATCTTCCCTTGAATGCATTCAGTAACCGAAAGAAAGCTCTATACTATACCACAATAGACTTCGCTTTAGGAAAAATGGTTAGGCTTTCAAAAGCATCATGCAGCAATAAATTATAGAGGGGCTCTCGGACATTCCGAGAAGACGCTGCGATTTCTGTCGCACAAGAAAGAATAAAATTCGTATGCCTACAAAAAAAATACCCCACCAAATTTAGAAAAAAAAGAGGAATATACTATTTCAGAAGTTCCCCACAAATGAATTCAGGTACGGCATTTTTTTTAAAGACACGTGTGCCTTTGAAAAATTAATTTTATTTTATATAGTTTTATATTTCTCTTCTATGACGAATATAAATTATATCATTCGTACAAGTATTAATTTTGCGATATTAGTTAATAGTAATTAATATAAAAAAATCCTGTGAAAATAACTTACATAAAGAAACCTATATAAATTTATAATAATATTCAAACACGACCGAATGCGACTAGTCTAGGAATTTAAGGGCTACCATGTGCAAATCGACAAACCCTAGATGTGCGGAGAGATAAATTTTTCTACCTTTTTTCAATTGTAATAATTGATAAGCAAATTGACTTTTTAAAGACTAATTTTGATTTGAATTGACTCACTGAATCTAAATGATTTATTTTGCATAAAAAATCCTGTTAATTATTTTCTTTCATTACAAATGAAAACGATTTTCATCATCAAATCCAGCGGGAGTGGTCTCCCCTAAACTTTCTCGTATACTCCTAACACATGTAGGGACAAAAAATAAGCTAAAACCCCTAGCGCAGTGGAGATAAAAAATAAGCGAAATTAAGTCAGTTCCCCGCAAACTCGCTCGGATAAAAATTTCGAATCTGCTTATTCCCAGAACGCAACAAGTTTTGTACAGCACACGTTGAAACGACAAAACGGAAATAAAATAATCCGAGCAGGATCAGAATTTGCCAAAAGGGAGAAAAAAGAACCAAATGGGAAGAAACGAAGCGCTTTCGAAGCTACAATTTCGTAGACCGCCAAGGTCAAAAGCCAACTATATTAACTTGGGTAAAATAAACGAAACGCTCGCCAACAGAGTCGCAATGTGCAATTTGAACCAAATATGCAATTTGAACACCTTTTTTCCAACGGATTGGAATTTGAGCACAAATCTATAATTAATATTAGCAAACGTCATAGCAATTTTTATTTATCTAAGCCAAAGGGTTTAGGAGATATAATTTTTACAAGTATGCGACTATACAGACCGACCGACAGTCAACCCTTTGACGGATTTGGCCCAAAATTTGATATGGACCTACATTCATGATGATAAAACTGTGTACCAAATTTTATTCATCTAGCTATTCAAGTTTTTGAGTTATAGCGTTCACATGACCGCGGACAGACAGACAGACTTCCCGCGGACGGATTTTGTCCAAAATTTGATAGAAACCTACAAATTATGTGTTAAGTTCACATACCAAATTTCATCCCCGTAGCTCTAATAGTTTTCGAGTTATCGTGTTCACAGACAGACACACACACACACACACACAGACATAATTCCAAAATTGTGTTTTTCGGACTCAGGGAGGTCTAAAACGTGGAGATTCGTCAAAATCTCAAGTTCGAATTTTTTGACTATTACAATACTCTCTCTTTGTATACTTCGCATACGAGAAAGTAAAAATAACGAATTTAAACTTATATTTAAGATATTCTAATTAATTTTGAATAATACTTTAATTAAAAAAATATATAAGAAACATTTGAATATCCACGAAAATAATATAAGCAGTAAAATAACAGGAACAAGGTTTTTTTTTAAAAAATCTTAAAGAATTTGGGACAGCCTCTGTGCCACCACCCCTCAAAGAGTTAAAATATAAATTCCATGTAATCAAATAGAAGGAAAAAAACTAATTAAATTTAACTATTTGCTTTAAAATTGATAATTAAAATCTCGCCTTATACTTATATTCAAAACAAATCGGATATAGAGTTCAAGGCTGTTTTTTTACTGTGCTTCGTGATATACAGTTTTAATAGATATAATATAGATAAATCGCTCATCGGGTGCCGTTATAGTTCTACTAACACGTTTAGGAACAATTCAATATTTGTATCGTTCTATCATTATTTCATCTGATGCAGTTGTCGGAAAATATAGAAAAAAAGCAAAATCTCTATAGCGAGCGAATGGGAGCTCTCCCCTGTTTGGGCACATATGACGTCAACCCGCCTCGCGCCAAAATGGGTAGTTTTTCCCGCGTAATCTGAGAGGCAAAGTTTGATTGCAAATATAAAAAAAAATTGCCTATTACTATAATTTCAATCTATTAGAAAAATAAAAAAAATACTAAAGTTCCAAATTATTTCTCAAAAAAATAATTTATTAATGCATTCATAATATTGTGTGTCTACAAAAGTCTACAATCTTACTATAAGTCTACAAAATCAGTTGTCAATTTCATTTACCTTATAAGAACTTCCTTATGGCTTTTATTTTAAAATAGAGTAAATGAATTATTTTTAAGAAAATTATTTCTATTTTCTGAATTTATTACATGGATCAGTTATTTCTAAATCTGATCAAAACACAACACCAATTAATTATTGTAGGATTACAATTAATATCTCATAATTAAATTAAGCATATTGTCAGATAAAATATCCACTGTATCCACTATTGTCAGATGAAATAGCCACTGTATCCACTATTGTCAGATGATATATCTAAATTATCACTGTTGCTTGTATCATAAAATTAAATTATAAACTATTAGTCTACAAAATCAGTTGTCAATTTCAATTACATTATAAGAACTTCCTTATGGCTTTTATTTTAAAATTTGCCTAGATATTTTTTTTATTTTTTATTATTTTCATTAAATAGTTCAAAACATAATAACTAAACATTGTTTCATGTATGGTTTATAAATTAAAATCAAATCCATTCTTAAATAATATTCTAGTATTATGGAGCATTTTGGGGAATTTTAATAGAAAAGTTTTGATTTATTTCCAGAAATTGAAACTTAAATAAAGAAATACGATTATAAATCAAAAGTTAGGTATGTATCTTTTCAACAGATCAGTGGACATAACTCTTTGATTTTAACTATAGAATTGAAAAATACAGAAATCCATTCCAAAACCATGTTTTTTAAAAAAATAAACATTAGAAAAAATATATTTTTATACCTGATTTTAATTCTTTTTTAATTTAAAAATGTGTTGAAGACATTAATTGAGGTATGTTTTATAGGAAATTTTGAGATGCATTGTTTATTAGAGGAAATATACTTCATAGATTCAGGTCTTAATTTTATCGGTATTACTGAATTTTTTCTATTGAATCTACGGAAATAATTCAGTAATATTCTATCGCATTCAATTCCAAGATAAAAATGAGAATAGAAAACGTCTTAAAGTTTTAACTCTTTATTCTAAATAATAAATAAATTTACTGAACTTAAAGAAATCTTTTGTTAAAAAAATTGAAAATTTTACTATGCATTTAATTGGAAGCGGCAAGAAGATGTTGAAATTTATCTAATAAAACTATGAATGTGTTGATAAACTTGTATATGTAAAAATATTTAGAATTTTTAAGAAATTTGTTCGATATAATTTCTTTGCTGAAGCTGAATGAACGTATATAATTCCATAAAATATTTGTTGTCATATATTATTTAACTCTATCGTGATAAATTAAGTAAAACACACCTTATTAGATCAAAGAAGAATTCTTTTAAAACAACTATGTAATGTACACCACAATTTTCCTCATGAAATCTGACTTAAATTCTGCCCTGGTTTATCTCGTCGTCTTTCAACTGTAAAAACTGCTTTGAATATCGTCGCTTTTAAAATGTGTGTGATATTCAAAAATGCAGCAAACTTTCCCACTTTAACGCGGTCGAGATGCATTAGGATATTTAAGTCTTAAACGAAATTTCTTCTGTTCCAGCACCCTTATTGTGATAATAAAATGCGATTTTAAATATTATCAAATGTCACTTAAAAGGTGTTTAACAGAAGTGTGAGTGGGAAACAGAAGAACAAAGGATATTCAAACCCCTAAAATAGTTAAGGTATCTGCCTAGGTACGGAGGCAAATTTTTTGAAAAGCCCTGTGACTAACAATTTTAGTGCATTTTCTTTATGAATATGACTCAAAACAATGAATAATCTCATTTGTTATTTTCGTTATGTAATTATTTAATGACGGACCATCCGGCACTGATTCTTTTTATCTTTTATTTTACATCACACAAACACCACACAACACACTTTTTACAGTATTTACAGTGCACGGAATACTTTTATCCCTTTTAATACTTAAATTGTGGGTTTAAGTTGAGAGTTCCTGTACCCACGTCATTTATTAATTACAGTCAACTCATTTCTGCCAGATACACGAGAGTCACTTACCGGTTGGGCGCATGCGCAACATCCATTCCGCTTTGCAAGCGGCACGCATGCGCCAACATCCCACCCAACTTTGCTATGTTCACATGCAAGATCTTGACAGAAGTAACATTATTAACTAAATATGACAATTATTCAAGCAATTAAAACAATTAAAGAAATTATGAAATACAATATCATAGAATATTAGAAATTACAAACAGTTTATGAAGTATCAATTGGGAGAACAGCTATTTTATTGATAGTGATTTTAAAATTTCCGGACTTAGTTCTAACTTTTAGGACTCTAACGTTTCCGTCAGTTCCATAATATACTTCTAGGATCTGACCCCAAATCCAAGTATTTATGGGTAAAATGTCGTCTTTGATTAAGACCATTTGACTAATCATTAAATCATCTTTTTCAACCATCCATTTTGACCTAGCTTGCAATGTATTCAAATAATCGGAATTCCATTTTTTCCATATAAGCTGCACTACCTTCATAGTTTCCTGCCATCTGCTAAGACGATTTTCATTTATATCCGTTAAAGATGGCTCAGGTATTGAAACTATATGTCTCTCAATCAAAAAATGGCCAGGGGTCAAAACATCAAAGTTATCTTCATCACTACTTAAAAGAGTCAATGGGCGCGAGTTTAATATTCCCTCTGTTTGTATCATAACGGTTTCAAACTCTTCATATGTAAAATGAAGACTATCAATACTTCGTTTAAGATAATGTTTTATCGATTTTACGCCTGCCTCCCAAAGACCCCAAGGTGAAGGGACTTGGGAGGGATGAAATTCCAATCTATACCTTCAGCCGTAAAATAATTAGGCAAATATTCATCGAGGAAGTTAATTAATTTATAAAATTTCTTCAGTTGTGAATTCGGCCCTACAAAATTAGTCGCATTATCCGTATAAATTTTGGAACACCTACTGGTAAAACGCTTAAGTGTTGCAATCAAGGCATCTGAAGTTAGATCCGATAGTAGCTCAAGATGGATGACTTTTGTTGGAAAACACATGCTAACACAAATGTATACTTTATTTAAAGTACACTTTATCGATTTTTATATTTAACTAAATAAGGACCTCATAAGTCAAGGCCAGTAATAGTAAATGGTCATGAAATTTTAACTCTTTCACTAGACAAATTATCCATAATTTGTGAAGAAAGAATGGGTCTGTTTTTAAAGCATGTTACACATTGATGAACTGTTTTTCGTGCGATACTACGACCACTTCAAGACCAAAATTTCTAATGCACTGCATTTAACAGACCTAGAGGTCCAACATGAAATAATCTTCTGTGCAAGCTTTCAAAATAAATTTTACTTCATTTTCAACCTTTCGGTAAAATAGCTGGATGTTTATGAGGATATGGCACAGAACCATTTCTAACCTTCCGCCTACACGTACTATTCTTCCTTCGTCAACACATGGAAATAAATTAGAAATATTACTTGGAAGATATTTTTTTATCAAACAAAGAAATTCGCGCATGCTGGATCAACTTATTTCCAACATTCCTAATCTCTTCTACAGTTAGGTGTTCAGGCCTTTTAACTTTGTTACTGCAGTCGAAAATGAATCTGAAAATATAAGACAAAATACGATTAACTTTAAAATAATTATTAGAATGTTCTAAGATTTTGTTAAGAACACCATAATCATCCTCAGTCAATAGGACAGTCTCATTACTGCTCTCAGTTTCAGGAATTTTTTCTAACACTATAGTCTCTCTTTCATTTTCTATGAGATAATCAAGATCAGAATCAACTGATTGGAAATTTTCGGAAAATTCTGGATCTGACAAAAATTCTGCACCTGTCTACCACTTTCTGTTTGATGTTTCTGGACAATCAGCACTCATTCCACGAGAGAGTAGATACGCAGGATTTTCTTTACCTGCACAATGGTATCAGGAGTTTGGGTCAGTCAAACTGGTGATTTCGTAAACTCGATTAGCAAAGAATTGTTTCCAGCGTTTGGAGTCAGTCCAGTGATACTGAACACAGGATCTTTTAGAGTTCACGAACTTCCCCACCTTACATGTCAGACGAGCAGCAATTAGAGCTCCAAGCAATTCCAGTATAGGCAGAGTTAGACTGTTTAATGGTGCCACACGACTTTTTGAAGTCACAAGTTTAACTGAGATTCCATTTCTTGTTCCGGATTTTAAATAAATGGAAGCGCCATATGCCTTTTTTCTGGCATCACAAAAACTATCCAATTGAACAATATCTCCATCCAGAGTAGAATCTAGAACTAATCTTGGTATTTTTAGATTCTCCAAGTGGGGTAATTCTTCACACCACCTCCTCCAGCCTTTTTCAATATGTGGCGGTAAGGGGTTGTCCCACGAAATTTTCTCACTCCATAGATCTTAGATAGGCATTTTCTCTGATGGTGAAAGGTGTTATTAATCCTAAAGGATGAAATATCCTCCCCACTGCTTGAAGTATGAATTTTTTTGTATTCTTATTTATGGAAACGAATTGCAATAAACTTCTTGTATCCATCGTTAAATAATCTTTATGACCGAGGATAGAGGACTTCAGTTGAATTTACGCCCAAGCTTATGATTTTTCCCAATATTTTTTTCTTTTTTCCACTGTTCCATCAAATTAGCATCATTACTAATCCATTTTCTGAGATCCATTCCAGCAGCTTCCATAATACTCTTTGCACTTCGTGATAAGTGAAGTGCTTCTTCGAAATCGTTATCACCGGAAATTAAATCATCAACATAAAAGCATGTATCCAAAAGTAGAACAGTGTCAGGAAAATGATTTATATTAATGATATTTTTCAATATGATGTATAATTGCGGCAGCGAGCAGAAATAGGCACTCGATTGAAACGGTATACATGCAATTTGGGTTTTCTATGAACACATGGTTCTTCATTACTCCAGAGAAATCGAACAGCGTCTTTGTGTTCTTCGACAAGGCAGGTTTATAAAAAGGCTTGTTTTATGTCAGAACAAATGGCTGTTTATTCAATCTAAAATCAATCAATATATCTAAAAGATTTGGGTTCAAGTTTTTTCCTGGCCATAAACAATCATTTAGAGAATGTTCATTATTCTGATGACTTCCTGCGTCAAGTCAAAGACAGTTCTTGTTTTAGATGTAAAGCGACCTTCCTTTCTTACGGCCTGGTGAGGCAAATAATACAAAGGTCTGCTTTATTCGTTTCCTTTTATGTCAGCCTTAACTTCTTCTATAATGCCTTGTTCTACGTAATCGCGAATAATTTCACGGTACTGCTGATGCAATTCAGGAACGTGGCTAAATCTTCTACACAAATTTTGAAAACGTTGTTTGACTAAGGAATAATTATCAGATAATTCATCATAGGATTTCCTAAAGTGGAGTTGTACGACATAACGGTCATTTTTGAATTCAACTGTTTCGTTAAATATTTCCATTGCTTGATATTTTTCATTAGCAACTGGATCATCCCGAATTCCTAGACCCTCTAAATCGAAGAAATGCTTTAATGTATCTTGAAGAGAATAATTTCTCGCCAAGAAACATTGATTTTGTTTACTAACTTCTTTTTCTTGAAGTTTGCCACAGGCGATCCATCCGAATTAACTTTCTTTAAAAAAAGAATTCTTCATTTACTTTATATGTATTATTCTTCAAAAGCTTAAAGAATATATCAGCACTTCAAAAAGATACATTAGTGCATTTATTTCATTAACCTCATAAAATGATTTATCAGCTAAATTTAAAAATTTCGGAATTTCCACATTTATAATATCCAATGTTTGAGATGGATTTAATTCCATTATCTTATCCACAATTAAGAATTCTACTTGTTCGTTAAAACTATGATCTCCCCATCGGGGGACACCGTGACTGCCGTAAGCAGGCTCTCGTCAATCCGATGGCACATTAATGGTGGTGTGGCTCTTTGGGCCCACTTCTGAAGACGGGTCGTACCCCGGTAAAACGAGGGGTTGCTGCATGAGCCGCTCGTAATGGGGACTATTATGCAGGAACCACAGTGCCCGCTATCTGTTGCGGCGGCCGGTCTTTCAGTTATTTACCCGGATGCTTAGGCAGGGCGGGGTGATGCTCTTTGGTCTTAAAACTATGATCTTCATTAGAAATAAATGCTTTCAATTTCCACTAAATATTCTGCCATAAACCATTCAAAGCAGAAACTGGTGTTTTGAATTTTTGTTTGTTCATTCCTAAACTGTTGCCTTTTTTGTAAGTATGCATACATTACTTGCAGAGTCAAGGATTATTTGCAGTACGAAGATAAATTTCAGCGGTTGAAAAAGTTATATTTTTTCTTTTGCCATAGTTACTGAAAACCGGAGCATTTGATTGCGAAATAGAATCCTTATCATGTGGCGATTCGAATGTTTTGTTTACTTTTTCATTTTCCTTCGTGCATTCCGTTGAAATAGATGTTTTGATGCTGTCGCTAGTCTTGCAAATTAGTGTATCATGTCTAGCTCCACAAACGCATTTATATTGAGAATAACATTCGTATATTTTATGGTTCATCTTCAAGAATAGATATTATGTAATCGAATTAATTTGAGTCTTTCTTCAATACTTAAATTTAAGAACATATGGCAATGAAATATTGGGTGTACAGATTTTATACAGGCGACGTAGCTTTTGCGATTATTTTCATTTATTATGAATGCCTTAGATGATTTATTCGTAAAATTCGGAAGGTTTTTCTTTGTGCTCTTTTCAGCATTTCCGCTTGCTATGTTTCTATTTATAGATAGAAAGACCGATTCACGTCGTTCTAAGAATTTAATAAATTGCTCAAACATAGGTACATTTTTTGAATCATGAAATAGTTCAAAACTTTTTCTCAGTTCCTTGTAAAGTTTTTGTATAAGAATCTTTATTAGAAACACATCAGATAATTTATTTTGCTCATATTTAAGCGCTTTTAAAGCGCGTAAATTTTTTTTAATACAATCTATCATGTTCCTAATTTCTTTAGCGCTATAACTTTGTATTTTTTCAAATTTCAAAATATTTTGAACATGAAAGTCAACGATAAGTCGTTCATTATCATAGCGAGTTATTAATGCTTCGTATAATGATCAAAATTACCAGATTACTTATCAAGATTACTAGATAAATCTCTATCATCATGAGTCAGACAAGATCTGAGATAGTATAATTTTTGGCTTTTTCTCAGCTGAATATTATTTATGATTAAATCATCAAATTGAGCTTTGAATGAACTGAATTCCTCTTATTTTCCTGAAAACTCAGGTAAAACTAAAGAAGGGATTTTAGTTTTTATTTCAAACTTACCAACCGCGTTATTATTAATTTTATTTACTACTGTCTCAGAAATTGTTTTCTTACAAGAAGAATTGATAGCCGTTTTCATTCTTACCTCCAATTTCTCGAGGCGTTCATCCATTTGGTTCAGCTCTCCACCATAGATGGTTACTATTTCTGCTTCTTTGGCGTTTGGAATTGCGTAATAGTTACCTCGCAATTCTTCAATATTCTTATGCAGGAATGTAACATTTTTTAGTTTAACTTTGAGCTGAACTATATCAGCTTCGGTTTCAGTTTTTACAGTCTCAATATAAGTTTCGAGTCTTGTTATCATACTTTTTAAGATAGATTTCAATTTATTATTAGTATCCATAGTGCTGATGTCGGATCCTAAGGTCGTCGGAGTCAAATTTTGTTACTTTCGTTATGTAATGAGTTAATGAGGGAGTATCCGGCACTGATTCTTTTTATACATCACACAAACACCACACAACACACTTTTTACAGTATTTGCAGTGCACGGAATACTTTTTGTCTCTTTTAAAAATTGTGGGTTTCCATTGAGAGTTCCTTTACCCACGTCATTCATGAATTACAGTCAACTCATTTCTGCCAGATACACGAGTGGCACTTACCGGTTGGGCGCATGCACAACAGTCATTTCGCTTACCAAGCGGAACGCATGCGCCAACACCATTCAGGAAACTAAATGAAAATTTAAATTCATTAAAATGGAGTAATTTGGGTAAAATTTGATGAAAATTATTGCGAAACTCGAAACACTCTACATGGAATACTTTTTCACGGATTTAAATTCTTTTTTACACAGGATACTTGAAACAGTGCGAAAGGAAATGAAATAAAATCTAAGATATATTTGCATTTCCAAAAACTTATAGCTCGTCGCACATATTCTTAATAATTGTTTTTGAAAATTCATAGATAGCGATAACAATAAATAGCCAAGAATAAAAAAACAATACATGTTAAATCTAAATCTTTAGTTCATTGCCTGTATTGCACTTGAGGTAATTTGTGTACAAAATCTCAAGGAAATATTTTCATAAGTTTTTCTGAAATCATGTTCTGCGTATTAAAATTTAGATAAAAAATATATTCTCCAAAAAGGGCATTCAAAGTTTTAATTTATATTTTCTAAAATAATCCTGAATAGAACTTACCTTAAAATCATCAGTTTCTTAAAATCGACAAAGAAGCATGGATGAGTTTCAGTTCTTTTACTTAAAGAAACTTTTGTGAGAAATGCTGGAAAATTCAACGTAGTATAAAGTGTCTTCTTCGCAGCATTAAAATCCTTTCCAATATTTCTAAATGCACATACAAATTATGTATTTATTTAACTGCATCTTTCTTCTTTCTTAGAAGAATCAAAATCCTTTGAGAAGCGGCAATTTTTACAATGAAAAAAGTAGTTGTAGAATAAATCAATATGAAATTTTCCCCCAAATATAACACATTGTTGTTACATTCTGTGCAAATCAAATACTCAAAATACTTATAAGCACTTCAATTCCAATGATACTGAATCCAGTTAATTCTTTTTATACACAGTATCCACCTCTGAAATGTTCTTGGAAGGTCAGCAGTTTCTTTTTCAGTACATGTCAACATTACTTCTACAAGTGCTCCATCAACAAAAGTTAATACTTCTTTGGTCATTGAGAAACGATTACTTTTTTTTCGATCGGCCAATACTTTCCCACACATTTCAATGTGAACAATAGCAATCCAGATGAAAAATAATTAAAAATTAAACGATATTCATGGAAAGTAAACATAAACAAAGTTCCAAACGAATGTTGTTGCCAAACTTTCTTACATAAAAACAGTTCAGAAACGATATAAAATTGTTGCGGCTCGCTAATAGAGCATATTACAAATTAACTTTTAATTCAATCTGCATTTGTATTGGGTAAAACAGTGATAAAAATGCAACTTCCTGTCTTTTTTTATGACACTTCCGGTATCAACTTTTTCTGTTTAGTTTTATAAAACATATGTCTCTCCGCTTATATTAATCCAAAAAGTAAAACAAATACAGATTTAGAAAGATAAACGCATGGGCTGTAAAATAAAACAATAAAAAAAATTGCGAATTTTAGTCAAACGCAGCTTTGGAAACCTAGGCAGACACCTTAAATAACTTCAAGGAAACAGAGATCTTATGTATTGAAATGAAAAGCACATTAATGATTGTAAGCATTGAAACGATATCTTCCTGAGATGCTTTCTTTGCAATCATTGGGTTTCTTTCTCAATCTTCGGAAAGTAATTATCTGGTAATCTGAGCTACTATTTAAACTAATCTCTTACATTTAGTAAAATTCCCGAGAAGCGATAAGTAACGAGAGGTGCATTGATAGTTCTTGGGTATTGCACACAGACCTCCCGTGATGCTGTAAAAATAATCAGTGGCGGTTTTGATCAGCAATTTTCTTGGGAAACCGCAAGAGAACCGTACCTGCAATAGAGGCTTTGAGTAAGTGCGGGAGGTATGTGCGCAATACCCAACGACTATTAACGAGATTTCATCTGAACATGCACTCTGATTGTAATAATAAAACGCGTACTTCCGAAGTTAAAATCGGATATGTGAACTTATTCTTAGAATGAAATTATCGATTGCGATAATTTAAAAAAACTTTTTATTTGGGGCCCCCTTTGGGCCCTGGGCCCAGGCGCGCGCCTGGTGCTCCTTGCCGTTAATATTCGCCTGTTTGAATCGTTGCTTTTTGTTTGACTCGTGACGACGCACTAGAAGCCGGATTCCTCCATTTTGTTTTTTCGTTTTGTTTGTTCTTATATTCTTTAAGATACTTTTTTCAAACACAAAATATTTCAACACAAAAAAAAATTTCCAATTGAATAACGGATTGAATGTCGAGGAAGAAACTGTGACTGAAATGCTAGTAACACATATTTCTGCAAAAGATTCACTATCAACATTTCATTATATAACCATTTTATTGCTATGCTGGTTTAAGGGTTTTTTCGAATTCAAAATACTAAAACATTCTCTTCTACTCACATTCTCTTTATTTACACAGTAACCACCAATTTAAGATAATTGCGTTTAAAGCATTAAAAAGTAATTTAATTTTTTTCTTTGTTAAAAGCAGGAACTGAACTGTGGAGACGTCGTTGTTTAGAAAATGCTTGGATCGAATGCTGTAGCTTATCATTTACCAAGAGTTCCGGAATTTTACCATGACAAGAGTATATTCCTTACAGGAGCAGCAGGATTTGTTGGATCCGTAAGTACTTATTGAAAATTAAATGAATTAAAATATTAGAGCATCTTAAATGAAAACATTGCAAACAACAAAAACTCTTATTAATATCTGAATTTTGTAATGATATATACACTGAAGTGCCAGAAATCATGGGATAACCCCAAATATCATGTAGGATCTCCTGTTTCCAGGTGAAGTGCAGCAACTGAACTCGACATGGCATTGACTGAAGAAAACGAGGGAAGTGCAATCATTGTAACTCACATTCTATAGAGAAGATTTGGTCACGAGGGAACCGACCAGAAAATGATAAACAAGAAAATGATTTGTACTCACCACGTTCCCAAAATTATTTGTAACTTTCATCAGTGGCTTTGCCTCCTCTGCAATATTTACATACATTTTGGTGAAAATAACATACATATTCGAGAAGATAAAAGGGTTTTCTTAAAAAATCCCAAACTTTTCCGAAAGTTTTTTTCTTATAATATAAAGAGTTTTCAACCAAATTATACGAAACTTATAGAATACGGGACAGTATACCATAGGAACATTGTATTAAAATTGTAAGTAAATACTTTAAATATTATAGGAAATATGTATTTGTAAGAAATAATTTTTAAACATAACATAATATAATTTTTCTTTTATAATTTAGAAGCCAGATACGTGGCTCAAAGATAAACGAAACGATGAGGGTTTTTTCCACAACCTGATATTTGTTTAACTTGAATCATCGTATAGTAATCGTCGAACTGCAATTTTATTTGCGTATTTTATTCATAGAGTTCTGTGATATTCAGCATATTCAACTTTTATAAAATTAAATATAGCTATTTAAAGATTTATGTTTGAAAAACAGCCATTTGTGGAAAATCACTCATTGTTTATCTGTTGTTGAAAAGCAAAGTTCTCATCTTTGCAATGCTGATATCTTCCTTAATCTTATTGTAATTTTAACTAATTTTTATTAATTTGTAATAATTTATTATTATAAAACTATTTCTATGCTTCATAGTATTTTTGAGGAAATTTTGAAGAAAGTCAATTTGATAGTTTGTATTTCTATAGAGTACATAATATTTAGCGTTTCAATTTTATTTATATTGCTAATTTCAAAATGTTTTAGAATGAATTTCAATAGAATCATTCTGAGTTCAATTTCCTTTCAGTCTTCAGTTTTAATGTGCGTTGTGGAAAATGTTTAATTTCGTACAAGAATTCAAGCGTCAAAAGTTTTAAAAATATTGATGAGTGTTAGTCACTGAAAAGTCGTCGATAGTAGAAAAATAAATTTATTTGACACTCAACATATAGTAAACAATAAAA
>BGPR01001401.1:235218-261400 GCA_013235015.1 Araneus ventricosus
ACGAGCCACAGCTCAGGTGGGTGGCTGCTTTCATTCCGATCTCAGTTGGTAATGGTTGATTAGATGTCGGGTTAGTAGGTGGCGCTTCAATTGCGCGCTACCTAACAAATATCATAAAATGGGGAAAGAAAATGGTTTCTCAAGAACTGATCCTTCTGAGAAGAAAAGGATTTAGAAACAAGCATAGATTATTTTGGGTTGAATAGTTAATATTAAATATCTCATTTTTATTTTCAATGACGCTTAATAACACTTCAGTATTTAGAATTAAATTAACTCTTTCTTGAAATTTAAGCCTCATCGAAAGTTATGTTGAAAATAATAGTTATTAATTTAATAGCAAAATACCGAGCAATTTTGCTTCTGCAGGACCCTCTGCGCGTACTAAGCACATTTTTCCATTCAAACAACTTTTTCCACTGACTGGAAAACCCGTGGACTACACCTCTTAGAGAACGCATTTCAACAACATTACATACTTTTTACATATGTATTTAATTAAATTCCGAATTTTTAAAATTCCTAATACATCAAAATACTTCATAGCATACAACATAGAATACATATTAGGTAATTTCTTCACATTACATTAACAATAGAACTAGCAATATATCTAAAAATAATTTGAATTGATTTTGCGATTCAATTTTTCAATTATCATTTACCATTAACATTTTCCGTGACATTTACATTATAAAAATCAAAATAATTTCCTCCCACATCATCTCCAATCCAACATTATGATAATGCATCAAACAATAGGGCATTTTCAGATAAAAAAATCAGTTTCACGATTCAATTATCAATATAATATTTAACATTTACGCAATATGGAAAACAGGACGATTATAGAAAAATTAACACACAAGAGAAAAAGTTCAAATTTTTAACAATTTCAATAAATCCATTTCTTGCCAAGACATTTGCAGATAACTTCATTAACCCTTTCCGACGCAAGGTATTAAAAGTTTTGAAATATAATGAAAAAACATCATGAATTTGTTTAGTTTATTGTCTAGACATACAATTTTGAAAAAAAAATTAACTTGCCTCCCTTCCGTAAGGAGGGCGTCGTTCCCCTTAGGGAACACCCCTTCATATGAGGTCACCACTGGAGACAGTCATCTTAATATGTTCGAAAAATAATGCTGAATCTTACACAAAATGTTAAATTAATACTTCATGGATATTGGAGGAAAATAATCGAATGAATTTGCTAAAATTGTAATCGTCAAGAACTCAAAAAAAAAAAAAAAATCCGCTTTCGAGTCAAGAGATTGAAGCTTTTTAAATATATAATTAATCCTATAAAGAAAGTGATATTCCATTGTTCTGTCCTCTATATTCTGAAAAGAGAACAATTTCCTATCTTTTCCTGCAATTTTTCGGGTTCCGAAGAAGAAAAGTTTTTTTTCAGAAAATTTTAAACTTGGTTTGTTAGGTGTTCTATGCAATGGAAGACTGAGCCACATTGTTTTAAGCCAAATGTCCCAAAGTTGGTTGGAAAATACTTTTTCCTGATATCTTTGTAAAGATTTCAAACAAAAATATAGTACCTTGCTGTTCCTTTATTAAACCGCATCGACAATTGTCATTTTTTTTGAAGAATCCATTTTTATAAACTGGAAAACTTCCTTTCTTTGTATATAGTTGGCTTAGGAAAAAGTACCCATGCATCTTTGAGGTCGATTTGGGACATATGCCCAAAAGTGTACCTAGCTTCTGATGTGTTTTTCCATCTTTCTTGTCAATTTTGAAGAGCTACTTCTGTAAGCCTTGACTTAATCCATGACTTTGGTATACCTGCATTGAAATCCACTTTATTGTTTTTCTTTTTTATTGCCATCCACATTAGCTAACATTAAAAGTCTGTCCTCTACCAATAATCACAAGATGGTTACAAGGCATGAGACTTCTGGGACTCCAACACTGAATTTAAATTCAATATCATTCTCTTCGTCAACGCTGACCCTATTTGAGAGAAAGCTACTTATCATTTTGATAAGATATCCAGGTACTTTTTCTCTTTTAAAATTTGTATTAAATCCTTCAATCTTACTGTATTAAAAGCATTTAGTTCAAAACATCTTAATCATCATCATCTTTTAAATAAACTAATTATAATATTAAATTACGTAGCAGTTAACGCAACTGTCTATACTTATAATAAGGATAATGTGTATCCGTCTGTATGTGTGTGTTCACGATCAACAGGGCAGACCGCCAGTGCTTACTGTCAACAATTAATTAAACTGGAGAATGCAATTGAAGAAAAACAGCCAGAATTGTCGAATCTCAAAGGAATCGTGTTCCACCATCATAATGCAAAACCTCACATTATATAATCACGGAATCATGAAGTTGCCAGAAAGATGGAGAAAAGGTAAAATACAACATGGGAAATACATAATTTATTCAAGTCAATCTTTTCTTCAAAAAATGAATTTTATTTCACACTTAGAAACTGAAATTAGTTTCGTGCCAACCCAATGTATAATGCTGAAATCCATACCCATGTTTTATTGTTATGTACATTATGTATTATTTCTTTATTTAACACGTTCACACCGGCGCACAGTGGCAAAATATACAAAAAAAGTTGACCAAAATTATTAAATATTAAAATTATATAATTATTTGTATTAGAAACTTTGAGATGGGTAGTCGTAATTATTAAGAAATTCTCAATAAGTGAAGAGATTAAAGGGTTATTTCACAGTTGTTAGACTATAATCAGTTGAAAAATGGATAAAATAGCAGCAGTATGGCCTTGATTACTATTGCCATATTCATCGTTAGGCTTGTCGACCCCGAGACATAAATGCAATTTGAATTTATCTTCGATTCTTTTTCCACCATTTCGATAGTTTTTTATAGCCCGTGTTTGTAATTTGAATAGCGTAAATCTATATAGAAAATATAATAAAAACTAGAAGAAACTAATTCGGCAATGTTGCTTGAGCAGTTCTAACTGAAGATGGTTTTCAACGACTGCTTTAAACACAACTTTAAACTATTGAACTATCTGCTTTTGGTTCGACACAAATTACATCTATGGTTCTTTGAGTTTTCGCAATAGCGTTTGTTGTTTGTTGTTTTGCATAATTCTTATTACGAATTTATGACTAATATAAATTTTGTCACCAGTTTCATGTGTATCAGATTCAAACCATTTATCTAGTTTATCACATACACATCTTCTTGTTTTAAATTTATGTCGTTTCCTGAATGAACTGGAGTAGCACTGGTCTACAAAATCGAGAATCGGATTATCTACAATACAGTATGCTGCTGTTCATCTCGATTCCGTAAAAAATTAACTTACTGGAACAAGAGGTGTGACAAAAATGATGGCATCTGTAACTGTCAGAACTTCGGAGAGTTGTTTATATTCATATTGTTTCGAGGAATTGTCAAAATCTCCTTCACTAATCAAAAAATATTATTAATATCGTCCTCGAAGGATTAAATCGTCCTCTTCTAACGATTTAGTCAGTCGCTTTACAGTTTGATAAAGCCACCTGTGCTGATTGAGTTACAGAAATCTTTTCCGCACAACTCATATTTTTATCTTTTATAATGACTTAAAGATTAGAGTACAAAATGAAAATTTCTTCAAGAGCCCTTTTTCATATATTGTATTGATTTTTTTTTTTAAATTTGCATTGAATCAATAGTAGTAAGACCTTGTTTCCGGTTATTGTATCTATTTTTGACACTCAAATAGCAAGATAATGGACATTTCAGTGTGTCATTTTGTCTTCCATTTCATTTGATCAGCATGAATTAGACTGTTTCTGATTGTGTTTTCTCTCGCTTTCTCTCTTTCTGTTCACCAGTTTTCCTTTCTATAATTCCTTTACTGCTTTTTTCAAAAGCTTTTAATGGAATGTATTATAAGAACGCGTATACGCTCTCTATACCATACACTACCCATTTTATTAAACTATAGACATATTTATGTTATATTATTCACTTAAGAGTAAATTCTTAAGAGAAAAAAATTTAAATGGAAAGTCTTGGTTTGACGCGTTAGAATTTTCAGGCACATGTGTTTTCTAAATTAATATAAATAATTATTTATTCACAACAAAAAAATGAAACTGACTATTAACTATCTAAATGAAGTTGAAACATAAAATGGATACAAAGATTTATTTTAGTACCTATCAGGATACCGTACTAGAAATTTCATAAGATTTATTAAAAAATTAAGACGCATGAAGTCACTTGTAAATCTGAAAAAAATATAGTTTTGAGAAAAAAACACTTTAAATATATGTGTACACTTACCTGCGATACTTGCTCTCTATATACCAAACACTATTCATTTTCTAGAAATACAGACATATTTATGCTATCTTATTCATTTTAAATTGATGCGTTAAAATTTTCAGGCACGTGTGTTTTCTAAATTAATATAAATAACTATTTATTTCCAACAAAAATAAATTATAATTTGCCTGTTCCAAGTCTCTTTGTCACATGATTTTAGACATTCTTCTTCAGTAATTTTCATACTGTCACCATATACATCTAATTTTAATAAATGTTGGAATGTCTTGGAATCGTAATCTGACAGAACACTCATGTATCGTATACCAATTTTCAACCGATCTCTTCCATAAAATTTCTGCATCTTTCACTTCCATGGCATTTGATGATCCCACATAGTTTTCTCTGCATTCTGGTCTGTGGGTTTTGTACCATATATAGAAGTCAGAACTGTCTTCTCCAAGATCCCTTTTTGCAGTAGTGCATTCAGGACAATATTTCGAAAGTATCTCGTAATCAATGACGAGACCAGTCAAAATATCGACAAAAATACTAATTCCATGTAATGACGTATGCCCATGTTTCTGACACGTGCCATCATATGAAACTGTGATATCAATAATATCATCTTTTTCGTCAGATGGTGATGCTAAATCCATATAGGACAATTTCGTGACGAGACCAGTCACAATATCGACAGCAATACCAATTCCATACAGTAACGTATGTCCACGTTTCCTATTTCATAAAAATACACTTAACCGTTTATTAAACGCACTGAGTTTGCGCTAAAAAAATTGTCCCTTTAGATTACGAAAATGTTGAGAGTTAGATTTATACGAATAGTGACTTTAAATTGAAAAATTCTGAGACATTCGAACTTTTCGACAAATAATAAACCAATCACTTCGAATAACTATTGACTCTCTGATTTTCCCTCAATCTTTTAACCACGAAACGATTTTCTTTGATGTTAAATGATAAGCATCTGATAGCCCGAAAACGCCCAAACCGACATTATTAGGTTAAAACAATTTCCTTACAGATTCTACTGGAGGGAAAAGAAATCAGAACCAAGTCATCGATTTTTATCTTTATTGTACAGCGATAGTATAGTAATTAAACATATTACTTTACAAATGACGGATAATGGGAGTATAATCTAACTGATCTACGATTTTACATGAGTAAGATTTTCAATACTGACAAATTTTCTCCATGATGTTTTTATTTATCATTTCTAGTTATGTACTTGAAAAAAGATATCTAAATAGATTTACGATAAAGAAATGAAACAGTTCTTAACATATGTGCCTACCCTAAAATCGCAGTTTTCACGAAAATTTTCGAAATTTTTTTATTATTTTCTATTAAAGCCCATACATTTAGGATTCCAAAAATGGTTTACTTTAGTTTCTTCGATGTTTAGAAGCAAAGTTATTGCCTTAGATATGAACCAGAAGTGAAAGTTTTGAAACCAAAACTAAGCCATAGAATTGAAAACAACGCATCTAATTAGCTATTTCTTTACTCTTAAACAGTGTTAATGCAGAATTTGCTTTTTAAATATAGAATTAAGTTTCATTTATTTATTTGTTATTATTTCATACGTATCTGGCAACTGCTTCTCTACTTACGGGATATTTTACCTTAAGGAAATTTCGCTCACTCCAAACACTGTTATTAGGTACTAAGATAGCAGTTTTATTATTCAACTCAGACGATATAGAGCTGATATCTGTATTTTAACATCTTAATATAAAACTTGAACCAGAAATTATTTCAAAAATTGATTTTGAGAGAATTAAGAAATCGAAGCGACAAGTAGAACCAAAAACAAAATTGTCAAGAAAAAAAAATTAAATCTAAAAGAAAATCAAAATTAATTAAAAATTAAGTCAAAGAAGGCTTGACTTACAAATACTGTGAATTCTAAGTTGTTAAAATATGTATATAATTTTTTGTGGGACTTTAAAAATCTTTATTTGCGTTTTCTAGAAAACCGTTATTTTCATTTTTTTATATTGCGATAAATCTCATTTCTTAAAAAGTTTTTAAGATATTTAAGATATTCAAATTAAATTTTACCACCAAGTTTTATACATCTGTAGGTATGTTGTAAACCTCAAATATAGCTTGAAAGCTTATAATTATTTATTTTAGAGCTGTTTTATTTGAAAAATTGATAGTTTCTTCTTGTAAAAACCTGTTGCGTATACAAACTTTGGTATATGTCAGTAACTTTAAGAGGTACTCTAAATATTCTGCTTCACGACACAGGTAAATGTATAACAAATATATTATTGAAACAAAAAGTGAAATACATGGATTAGAATTTGTTATAGGACGTTTGGCGTGAACGTCAATTTTTACTAAATTTTGACCAAAAATGGACAAAATTTCAAAAATAAAATTTGTTTTCACTAAAATGGCATTTGAATTCATAGTTTTAAACACTATTACAACTGAAAACATAAATGTTGAATAAAAATTTCCTTTTTTTTCAAAAAAAAGTGCTCCGAAGTTAGGCACATACCTTAAGCTAAAGAAATGCCTTGGAAAAACAATCTTGATTTTTCAAGCTTTTATTTAGCTTTATTTGTTTCATATTTAAAGAGGTGTATTCAATTAAAAGTTAATTACACTCTTCTGAATATAAATAAAGTTCAAAAATTTGTACTACTTCATTGTCAATAAAATTACTTCCCTATTTCTGTACATTATTCCACGGGGATCGTAAAATCGGGTACTGTAATACTCCACTGGAATATCCAGAAATAATTAAAAATGATAAATAAATTTTCATCAACTTTAAACATGTTCCATACATGTACAAGGTGACCGAAAACGTTCGTTATTATTCAAAACATTAATAAGAAAAGTACGAAAAGATTAAATGAATTGCAGTTTGCTGTAAAATAATGAAGAAATCTAACAATTTTTTACACGGCCTTCATTGTAGCTTTACACGAGCACATTCCAAGTGTCTGGCATGTTTCAACGCCATAACATTAGCATATGGGATTCTGAAAACCCAAAGATTTCAGTTGAACATGAAGGAGACAGCCCGAAGCTTGATGCTCGGTGTGCTCTTTTACATGACACTGTGAACGGGATCTGTTCTTAGTGGAGACGTCGATTAACAGTTATTTGCAAAAAGATCTTCTTGTGTTGTTCCTAATGTGACCATTTATTTTTTCCCTCAGAACGGCGTATTTCTCTTCCATTGTTGAAAGCTAAGGTAATATCTTAATGATTAATGCTATGTTTTAATCAGCATATTTTCATCCATCTAATATGCTGCTGGAAGCAAAATGTGCCTCTCCATTTTAAAGTTATCCAATGCATATTTTGCAAGAGGAATGAGAGTGAAGGTGATGCTGACAATGAGAAATTGTATGCTACATGACACTCATAGTTTCTCGACTCCATTAGGGATACTCATGCAGACAACAAACAGAATATGTGCAAGGCTACTGAAAGAACATGAGTTAAATATCTATCAGAATTTAAAATTACTTCGTTAAGGTAACCATGAATATCAATTATACAAAAGAAATTCAATTGAATTTATATTCCCGGCGAACAAGCTGGTCCCCGAAGGCGGCTAGTATTCATTAATTATGGAAAAGTTCGTATGTTCCACATCATTGGCGCGAAAATGGTTGAAAAATTCCACCAAACGACTTTCGGCTGAAACATTCCCAGTCTTTCATTCTGTCACTTTTAGGATCGACTTGCATATGTGGAGACATTATACCACTTGCCCCGTCATTACAGCTCTATTAGGCACTAACATCGGATTTTTTAATCTTTTGCACCATTTTTGAAATTGTAAACGTTGGTTGCTGTCTTTCTGAAAACGGGACACTTCGGTTTCCCGAATCTGTGTTTGGGGACAACAGGATAGATCTCCTAAAAATGGGACAGTCCCGTTCAAAACGGTACGTATGGTCACATTAGTTATTCCACAATTGGAATACTTACAGCAAAATGATGTATTTTAAAATGACGGCTTTCTACTTCACTGAGTACGTTCTACATGCAGTGCTTCCCAAACGATGGTCTGATAGTGTTTCATGCCTTAGGCTCTACAATCGCCCGAAAAAACTCCAATGAGGAAGAAAAATTTTTGTGGTATCCCAAGCGAACAGTTAGTTACAAAAGAAAACTTCTTCACGTGAGGAAATTTGGAATCTTTTAGTTTTCTCCAATGTGAATGAAAAATCCGTTACAAATTGTATAGTCCAGTTAAGTGGCTTCGGCTTTCCTTCCTGTAGTGTTGATCTTAAATTGATACTAAACGCTTTTCTAATTATGAAAGTTGTGGTAATAGATACATATATTAAGAACACATCCGTCAATAACTGAATAAAAGGATTCCTTTTATTTAGCTATTGATGCCGTGCTGCTGTTCATTTCAGAACACCGTGTTGATTTCACCCAATACAATCGCGTAAAATTGTTAATTATAATCAGGTTTTTATAAAATAAACTTTCCTTGTACATTTCCACTCAGGTTTTGAATAAATTTATCTAACACTGTATATAGTGGGTTTGTTATTGAAAAATAATGAAAAAAATAACATGTGCACAGAATCCCAACTTATGAGATAACTTTGAACCAAAATTTCAAAAAATTATAACTTATTATTAAATAACTGTTTTGTCCAAATTTTGCTGCAGAATGATTCTCTTATAATCACTCAACGAATAAAAAAATAATAAATAATTTTTTCAGAGAAATACATGCAACTACTCTTGAATATCTTTGTGAAGTCATGATAATTGGTGCAAAGTAATCCTATTTTACGGTACTTGCTTTTCTTTATCATGCTATTACTCGCAAAATGCGCTATGCAATGTATTGGCGCCTGCTAGGCGTATTTTACTCCAGCTTGTATTGTCTCTCTTTCATCGCGGTCTCCGAGGGCAACATAAATATTAGTACACTCAATGTCTACAATTTTTATGCAGTTGGGCGGACATCTTGTGACGGAGCTTGCAAGAAATGTACGGGATGCTAATACCATTGGAATGATTAGAACGGAATTCAGTTCTACTTTAATTTCTTGCTTTACTTGGAGAAGTTCACAGATCATCATTTTATAAATTCATGAACTGAAATATGTACTTATTTTTTAATATAGGTTTTATTGGAAACTCTGTTAAGGTGTTGCCCTGGAATCAAATCCATTTATATACTTCTAAGGACAAAGAAAAATGTGCAACCAGAGATTCGAAGAGAAGAAATTTTCAACAAAAAGGTATGGAAAACAGAAATTTTATATTTTTCGCTTAATGTTAAACACATTTGTTAAAAATGTAATTAATCTTTGCTTCGGCATGTGTGTTTCGTTTCATTAACTTTTACGTTCAATCAATTATAACTCGGAAACAATTTCTTACACGATTTATGCCTGAATTTCGCAAACATTAATGCAATTACAGAATTCACTTGTATTCAGAGTTCGAAGACTTAATTTGTACCTTACAGTGAAAAGAAGCAGAGTTAATTATGATATATTAGATAAATCTATATAACTTCGTATTCTTAAATTTGTTAATATTCTTTTTCTACATTGAATCTACTAAGCCAAATCAGATTAATTTCTCCTAGTAATGTAGTATCTTGCATCAATTGACAGAAATTCACTTAAAAACTCGAATATTTTGAGGAGCAAACCATTGTTTAACGAGATTTGCGGAATGTAATGCCGCATTACCCTGTTCCAAAATAAAATTATTTGGATGAAGACTAGCTGAAAGCTTTGGGTGCATGTTTGGAAATATCAATAACTAAGTTTGCAATGGCTGTCTAACTTTTTAAATGCTGATATCGAGGACAGCATTGGAAGTAATTGCTTTCCATAGAATGACAGAAACAAAGAACGAACGGGTCATAGGGAATTCGTTCTTCCTTCCTTAAATCATGGTAATAATAAGAGAACCAGTTCTGTCCATTAGCATGGAACGAAAAAGATTTTTTTCTTCTTTTTTTAATTTTTAAGAGTGCGGAAAAGTTGTCTTTTGATGTAAAAAAGACAAAAATAAAATTTGATGGTAATCGGAATATGTCTTAAGGTGCCGCAAGTGCGATATTCATAAATTTGAAAAAAAATTGATATATATCAATTTTTACCTCTAATTTCTTATTTGAACTATATAAGCTAAAAGAAAATATTTTGTGTTTTTTATTCCTTTTTAATAGCAGATCAAACATTTTGGGGAGATTAAAATCCTATGGTAGGGATATAAAATATTAATTATTATCCAAAAATGTGCAAGAATTCGACTATCAAAAATGAAAATGAGCTGCTCTCCAATCTAGAATTATTGCTCTGTTATAATCTTAATTCACGAAAAACGCTTATATGTAGGTACTTTATGAATCCTTGTTATTACAATGAGTAGTTGCGATTGGGAGTTCTAAGTGGGGGAAGGCAAAAAGTTTATAGAAAACTAAAAGTATTGGGGAGTTTACAGGAGTAGATAACAAAGTTGAAAAATTCATTTACAAAATATTAACTGACTTTCCCGATTCGTTTTCTTTTTTATAATTATTATTTTTAGGCAGATAAAATAAAATAAAATTTAATTTCCCCCACCCCCCGACTCGCCTCGACTGATTACTTTTGCATAACAAAATGTATTTTGCGTTTTGCCTATTAGCCGATAATGAATGAAGTTAACATTATTGTTCCTTATTGTAGTATTTATTTGTGTATCACTTGTATTTTTTCGCTTTCAGATTGAATTTAGATTTATAATTGCATGCGAAACCGTGTATTCATAGTAATATTTACTTTTTTTATCTTGAAATCGTATATTTTATCCAGGGAGAAGGTTTAAAAGTGTGAAATGATATCTGCTAGAGGTGCGAGCTCTTATAGATAAAAAATGCAATCTTGATTTTTTCTTACTGTCCATGTTGCTTTTCTTTTACTATCGACATAATAAGAACAGTAATAATCTATATATATATATATATAAAATTCTCTTATGTGGCGACAAAAAAGCGTTGAATTTCTTAATCACCGTTTGGCAACAGCCCGCAAGTTTGGTATGTTTATATCGGCGGAAAGTTTAACTAAATTGTAACTGGAGTGAATCTGTATACATGTGGGTAAGCATTCTGAGAAACATAACAAGAGTCAACTTAGGAGATTAGCAATTTTAAGAAGCTAAATATACTTAATTAGTATGGTTTCAATTTTGAATTAATATGAGCATTTTTTAAACCACTTTTCTCTTTAAATGGTCCTTTTTTAGGTAAAATGTTGTAAAATGGTTATATCATGTCTTGACAATTTAAATTTTCTGAGGTTTAACACATAAATAACTGCTAAGTTATATCTTTCTTGGCTGAATAATAATTTTAGTGAGTGTGAATATATGTGGGGAAGCTTTCCTCAGCAACATTGCATTGCAAATAGGACAGATTTAAAATTTTAGTGGAATGAATTTTGCGCAAATAAAACTGTTGAGTTCTCAATTGCGCATGGAAAGAAGTTTTAAATTGCTGATTTCCGATTGATATAAATAATTTTGATTTTTAAACACCTTAGAATTATGTATATTAGCATTCAGATTTCTTTCTAAGATTTATGTACATATGTATCTCTGTGCTACCATTTAAATTTTAGTAATTGACGAAAAATTAATTTTAGGATTTCATGCAATTTCAAATAATTTAAATTTACTTTCAATCATTTAGTGATCCCAAACAAATCATAACGTGATTCTAGATCGTTCTTAGATGTGAGGGAAAATTGACTGTCATATTGTTATGCATAGTTGCATCATTCACCCCCGCGGTATGAAGCAGTTGATGGACACCTAAGTATTTTGTGAGATCTTTGTCGCCTCAAAATTTTTTTGCGAGCAAAATCAGCACCATAGTAGGTCTCTTCCGATCCATCGCTACCTGGAGGGGATTGCGGAATTCGGGTCATAGATGCTACATTCAGTATTTCTTTTCAGTGTTTCTGTTGTAAGAATGGCATTCCACTAGACATATGATTCTCAGTCGCATGGCAACAAGGACAGAGGTATAGTTGTCCCGGAAGCCATGGTGTCTAAATGGCATTACGTTCCTGATACTTTTTAAAACCTAATATGTGTTGGAGCTCAAAAAATGCTTTCTCAATGGACACCATTCACGCATTTTAAGCACTAATGACCACGGACAAAAAAGTCATATTATGACTCTGATGCCAATTACCCTCAGAACTTCGCTGCTATTCCTTCAGTCCTTTTTTGCTCAATCTAGCACTTACCTAGAGAAAGTATTGCAATCATCAAAAAATTCAACCTGTAGAATTTGATGATTTTTGGCTCTGTGGATTTTCTTTAATCCAAAAGAACGATTTTTGGATTTGAAGTTGTCTGTTTGTATGTGATCAATATAATTTTTAAAACAGTAACGAAGAAAAATAATGATATTTGGTATTTACACCAAAATTGTATATCTGTATCATGTTTTGGATATGTATCAAGTAATTAGTCAAGGAGAAGAGGTACATTTTATAAACAAATACTCGATATTCTATAGTTAACGATAAAACTAAGCAAAAATTGCCTATATTTACAAATTTATTTAAACATGCCCTTTATCACTCACATTTAAAGAAAATATATACATTTATTACTGTCCTTTTTATGTCGATAGCACAAAAAATATGGAATGTAAGAAAAAATTAAGATTAAATTTATTGAGCTGGCAAGAGCTCACTCCAGAAAATAATTTCACCTCACAGTACTAAACGTTCTCCACGATTGAAATATAATATTTCAAAATACAAATAAACATTAAAATATATACACAATGTCATATGCAATTATAAATCCAAATATAACCTGACGCCAAAAATTACAAGCAATGCACAAATAAATACTAGAATAAGAAACAATAAAGTGAACTTTTTTCATTATCTTTTCAATGGGAGAAAAAAATACATTTTGCTACATAACAGTAATAACAAGGATACATGAAGCACTTGTAGGCGTTTTCTGTCAGTGAAATGTTTAATCGAGCAATAATTCCAGATTATGTAACAGCACATTCTCTTTTTTTCATAGTCGATTTCTTGCACATTTTTGGCTGATTATTAATATTTTATATTCTCACCATATGTTTTAACCCCCAGAAAACGTTTATTCTTTTAATAAAAGTACATAATATTTGTTTTGGGGCTTTTATGTTGAAAAAGAAGTTGGATAAAAAGCTTGAAATAGAGCAAAATTTTTCAAGTTTATGAAACTTTATCGTACTTGGAAATAATTAATTTTCTATATAGGATAATTTTTTAGACATTCTTGTAAATATTCTAATTTGTTTATTTTTGTAGTGAAGATAGTTTCCTGAACGGATAGATATTAGAATCTCATATTGTCATTTAATCAGTAGGTGTCGTTCATATTTAAAGGATTAATAATAATGTCATTCTTTTCTAAAAAAAACTTATAGTTAAGTTGTAAAGTAGTCTCTGATATTAAAAAAAAATGTTTCGATCGAATGCTTAAGATCAATATTTAACAAAAGTTTTTGGATCAAAAGCGGAGTTTTACAATGGCAAGAATTTATTCATAAAAGGAGTAGCAGGATTTGTTGGAACAGTAAGTATTTTTAGAATTTCAAAAGCCATAAATATAGAGCTCATTTCTACTAATAATAAAAGCGAATGTGTGACTATTGACACTGAAAAGGACAGACTGTTAGCCCTAGAGATACTAAATTTGGCGTAAAGACACTTTGGAAGGTGGGAATGTGCACCTAGAAGATATTTCTTTCAAATTTTAATTATAAATTTTATTTATTGAAATTATTGAATTTATTTATCAATAACTATCTGAAATATTATTACATAAAATTATTTTTTACACAATCTAAAAATCCAAAATACAATCCTTTTTAATGATACCAATTTAGTAGTCGTCTAATTTTACCTTAATTTAAATAAATTTTCAAATATATTTTAAGCCTAATTTATAACAACACCTTTTAGATTTGCAATGAAATTCAAATCTTTTTCGCTGTTAAATAAATATTTAATTCTGTGTTTCTTTCCCACTGTTAAAGCTATGTTAATATCCTACTGGAGTTTAATTTCTTTTTTTTCAATTATTTTTCTATGAAGTCTGTAAACAATGTGTACAAGGACACTAAATATATTAGGAAACATATCCAGTTAGCTCAGAGACTATAAGGTTGCTAATCTTTAGTTTTTTAACAGCATGTTTTAATCCAGCTAAAATGTTGGACTTGAAACAGCGCCATTAAAATGTTGAAATCAAATGCTTATTTTGTACGAAATTTTATATATCCTATCTATCACAATTTTCCCGCTCCTGTCATTTTACATGTGTCCTGTTGTGCATCAATCTCTGTATTCTATATTTCGAACTTTGCTGGTTTAGTCAGTTCAATTGTGCTGCAATGAGTGATTGAACCTAACTTTTTTTAAAAAATCATCTCGCTGAAAAATAATTACATATTTGCAATTTCATGTATCTCAGTTATAAAAGTAAAAATTATTTGGGTAGCTCTGGAATAAATATCGACTCTAAAAATAAAATATTGTATTTAGTTTGGACAATATTGTAGGTTTGGTCACTTCAGTTGAGATGTAATGTGAGATTAAACTGAACTTAAACTAGAAATCATCTCGCTGAAAAATGGTTAAACATTTGATACTTCACGTATCTCAGTTATGAAAGTAAAAATTATTTGAGTATCTATGAAAATAAATATCGGCTATTAAAATAAAATAGTGCACTTATTTATTTTAAAAGATTTATTCCTTTTCCTTTGTAGATATTTGATTCATAATTATCATTTAATGATGATATGAAAAGTACTTTGATCTTTCTCACAAATTTAAATTAGTTTAGAATTTTGAATAGAATTGTAGTCTGAGTCTTTTCTATTAGATGAAATGAGATGATTTCAATGGAAGATGTAAGACCAATATTTTTTTATCCTTAGATTCAAAAATTAAAGCATAGGCGAATAACAACTAATTGAGATTTTTTATGTTATTGAATTATATGCAATTGAATGGCTTCTATGTTAAGCGTTTTATACACAAATTACAACCATTAGAAACTGAAATGATATGTGGTGACTTATTCATGTCTAATTTTGTATCAAATATTTTGCTATCAACAAAAGTTTTATGTAACTAAATAATTTCAGATGTATTCTCGATACTTAATGGTTCTATTATGCAGACGAGTGCTCTAAAAATACACTGAAAAAGAGGCTAATTTTTTTTTAACTAAACGTTTTAAATATTTAGATGCGTGATTCTCATATAAAGAGTAGTATTTGATTTTTAAAAAATTCTAAAATTATTGGAATGGATATTTTCATGTTTTCTGAAATGCATTTCTTTATGTGTTTTTCAGATATTTGAGAAACTCAGGGAAGAAACTCCAGAGTTACTCGGAAAAATTTGCGTGATATCTGGAGATGCTTCTCTGCCAAATTTAGGCATAAATGAAGATGACACGCACCTGCTTCTTGAAGAAATATCGATTGTATTTCACTGTGCTGCTGCTGTAAATTTTAAGAAGCCTTTGGAGTAAGTTTAAAAGCAAAGAATTCTCATACTTTTGGATATTAATTTCTTAACAAGACTGGGACATTTTAATGGAATTTAATGCTTTCGATACTCATTTTTTTAAAAATAAAAAAGCTTGTTTTTCTTTTCATTTCAGTGCAAATTTACAGTCTGGAACATTCATCGTTATCCGAGATTACTTAACACCGATTTTCATGTGGCTTCACAAGGAATTTCGAGACATTTTCGCGTGCGTTTCTCTTTAGAAAAGGGCTTTTCTATTACTTTCCTCGTTTGGGGACTACCAGAGAAATGTTTTGCAGCAAACTTTGAATAATTGAGCAATTTTAAAAAAAATTATTTATTTCGAAATTTTGGTGCAAAATTAGTTTGGTGCATAGATGGGTATACTTCACTCTGGATATTTTTACAATATACTTTAATTAAAAACAGCAGCGTAATGTTAAACATATTCACTAACATCTTCAGTGGAAATATACAAAACATCATAAACTCTAATAAAAATATTTTTCAATGAAAATTTACATTTAGTTTGAAAATACGTAATACCAATGTACAAGTGTCTTCAGATTCTTTTTTTCAATAATCTGAATATATTCCTTGTCTGGTGTTTTATAAATAAATATATCTATTATCTCACCTTTCTGTGTGAGGTAAGCGTATATCATCTTTTTAAGGCGTAATATATTTACACAGGAAATTCAAAGTCAATCAACTGGACTGTACGACCTGCAACGTCTTTTTCCACTTCATTGGAGAAAGCCTCAGGCCTTTAAGGTTCCCTTACATGAAATTTCCTTCTTTTATACAATTTATTCGTTTGTAGATTCGATTAACGACTTTTTCATCTTTAAGAGTATACTCTCCATGTGAAATGGCACTAAGGCAAGATTCTAGGGTTTCTGGAGATTAATCCATAAATTAATTAGCCTCTAATACCTTTATTACTACCCTGGGCATCTCTGGTGCGAAAGTAAGTAGTGTTCTTACTATTTATCAATGCTAAATATGGCAAAAATAAATTAAAAACCAACTGGGGTTACTTTTCACCGCACATTTCCATGGCGCAAAGAAACTCTCTTTTACGGTGTAAAACTTCACCACATCAGAAAAAATTAATTAAACAGTATAATAGTTATTCATTGCAACAGAATGAAAGCTAGGATTATTGTCTTTCATATTGAAATGCATTTGTCCTCAGAAATTGAATAGAATTTGTCCTCTTCTTCATCAGGGACAGATTTTTCAACACTAAAAATTTTCACCGAGAAGCTGGCTCAATGTTTTCATTTTTCTGTAACCTCAAGTATGATTGTCATATACGTTAAAGGAATGAATACACTCGACAGTGTTTCCAACAAACGAAAAATAACTTCAAATATCCCTAGGGCGATTAATCTATATCCCTAACCTGGGGCCTAAATTTAAATATTCAGTAAAAATTTTATGACAGTGCAAAGTTATCTAAACTGGTGCAAAGTAAACAAGGTCTGCTATGTTCCATTGAACCTGTGTGCGCAGGAGAGTCACGTTAGTTTTATAAGGAATATGACAAAGTATACAAAGATTTTGTGCCCATGTTTTGTATTATATTTAATAAATATCGCTCTAAATTACACACCTCTTCCGTTGTTTCATATGTATAATTCAAGGGTGAGGAACCTGCTGCCTTGCTAGTTATTTGAATTTACATAAATGTACTTGTTTATAAATAAAACAATATTTAACAATTACCTCTTATTTTCATTTGCTTATGTAGGTTTTAAATATTTATATTTTTTGTACTCTCATAATATAATATGTATATTTAAAAAATAATATAATAATAGTTACAGAGAAATAATCCTTACGATTCTGCTCTTGAGGCCTTTCGGCAAACAGCCGAAATTCAAAGAGCCTTTTCAGAGCAAAAAAAGTTTCCCCACCCCGGTATAATTTATAGTGAGCTTTAACTACAGAAAAACTTCTCTAAGCGGTCACCCATCTTAACGGCCATTTTTGTCTGGCACAGAAGTTTTCGTTCATAGACATAATGTTAAAAAAATACCTCTAGGAACACCTCTCAGCAGCTGGATTTATCGCCCTTTCAATTTCAATGAAACTGATTCCTTTCGTCGTCCTTGGAACGGAGAGTGGCGGCTGCAGAGAAGTTTTACTGTATCACTATCGGCAAAGAATTTGTCTTTTGACGAAGAAACCATATCATAGGTATCGTTTAGAATTTCTTCTGAATTCTGTTATATGCTCCTGACATGAAAAATAATTGGGATATATTTATCGAGGATTAAATGACTGATGGGATATAAATCTCTTTCGTCAGTTATTTTTGTACACTAGGAATTAAGTAATTTGAATTGGTTGAATTGAAAAAAGTAAGCAATTAAATATTAACTGAACAAATAAATAGAAATAAAATGCGGAACTGATCATCTCATTTTTGAACCTCTTTTTGAAAAACGATTTACAAATGACGCTAACAAGCAGACATTTGGCACTTTACCAATTTTTAGAAAGAAAAATTGTAGTACTATATGCCTTTCCTAAAATCAATGAATGCCCATTCATTATGAAGCAAAATGCAAGAAATGTCTTGGGCTGCAGCTCCTATCCATGCTTAACTTTGTTTTCGACATATGAACATCTTAATGGCTAATTTTGCGATATAGTCGTTTAACAAGAACCCCATTTATCTCAATTTTTTTTAAATTGGCAGGAACTTGTGATCCCATAATCATACCAGATGTTAGAAATTTTATGAATTTTCAGGAAAAATTCAGATTCTTCTTCCTCTTTGAAATTTCAAATTTGAGGTAGTGGCGTTGATTTTTAAGCGACGATACATTTCTTAATCACTTTTTGAAAAGCTATTGGCAAATTATGTTACCACGCTGATATTTGACACTCGACCGTCGTTTTGATAGAAATTTTGTGATACTAAATTACTTTTCGAAAATTGATGAAAACCCATTCCTAATAACGCAAATTACAAAAACATTTTACATGAATCTCTGAATAGTTTTGTTGAATTTTATAAAGGCTGAAAAAGAGCCATTGGTGGCACAAAGTGTACATAAAAAATTGAAGTTCGTAGGACAATTTCTCGATTTGCCGCAAATGCGTAGAAATTTCGGCCAAATGCTGTTTTTTGATTTTTTTAACAAAATTTGTAAAATTTTTTTTTTCTATTTTCGAAGGTTCCATTGGTGGCACTAAGTTCACATAAAAAATTTCAGTGCTGCAAGATAAGAATCTCGTCGTCGATAAGAATAAGATCCGCAGAGAGAAAACGAAACTAGGAAAAAAATAGAGGAGGAAGAAAATCTAGATGGACTAAAAATTAAAAGCGTATTCTTTGATGGAAGAAGAGATAAAACGTTATACATTGAAAAAAGGGACAAGCGACATCGTCGACAGAAAGACGAAAAACATATCACTCTGTTGTCTGAATCTGGTTCTCAATATTTGGGACATTTGACACCTCGTTCCGGTCACGGTGAAGAAATAGCTGCATCAATGTTTCTTCAGTAAGAACAAAGATAATATAAAATGCAGATCATTTGAAAAACTATATAATTATTTCAGGTAAATATGGCCAAATACAATATTTCAACATTTTGACAAAATTTGTTAAAAATGTAAAAGAAAACAGAATTTTGCTGAAATTTCTACGCATTTGCGGCAAACGAAGGAATTATCCTGCACACTTCAAATTTTTTATGTAAACTTCTTTTCCGCACTACCCATCATCGAAAATAGAAAAAAAATTCACAAATTTTTTGTTAAAAATATCAAAAAACAGCTTTTGGCCGAAATTTCTAATCATTAGCGGCAAATAAAGAAATTGTCCTACAAATTTCAAATTTTTTATGTGCACTTTGTGCCACCAATGGCACCTTCTCCTCACTACCCATCATCGAAAATTGAAAAAAAGTTTTTTTCGGCCCACCCTATTGTACGGGCTCGGTCTTAAGAGTTAAGAAAACCTTAATATTTTCCCGACTATGCATGCTACTTTTACCAAAATATATAAAAGTATTTCGCACAGGAAACAAAAATGATTGATGAAAGTTGCAAATCAATATCAGCTTTCTGCGAAAGGATGTGATTCGAAATTAATTTCTTCTTCACAAATTTTTGGTCTGTCGCTTCCTAATCAAATCTCCTCTATAAAATTTGAGTTCCGACTGTTATACTTCGCACGTCTTGCTGAGTCAATGTCACGTCGAGTTTCTTCACTTAGCCGAGCAAAATAAGGTCCCTCACGATGTTAGGAAGTGCCCATGTGTATTGGCACTTCAGTATATAACAAAATAAATTTCTTCAGCAATGATCCTTTTTCTTTTTTCAGGTTTTTACTTAGAAACAATGTTTTAAGTTTGAGTAGCGTCATCGAATTATGCAGGAAAATGAGAAAATTTGAAGTAAGTATTATTCGGTTTCTCTTCAGCTTTTATCAACGGAAAGTTTAAATTTAAGCAGACCATAATTTTGTTATATACTTTCAAAATACAACACAACTCATTTTAACAGTAAATGTTATGTTTTCATTCAACAATAAACACACAAAAACACAGATCAAGAAACAAGATCGAAAAAAGGAGAGTTTATGGAAAGATCGTTACAGACTATTACTCGTCGGGATCAGAAACATCCGAATAAATTCAAAATGGTGTTTTCTCAGCATAATTGTCTATGAATTTAGGTTAAATAAAGACTTTTATTTAACTTTAATTCGTTGGCCATTTCACCGAAAAAAAGTCATTTTTAATTTTAGTGGGATATGCCCTTCCTATCGAATAACATTCTATAACGTTTTTTCCATATTTTTTTTTTCATTTTTGTTTTTTATTTAATTAAATTTTAAAATTTATTGGATTAAAGATTGATTTTTGACTTTATTAATTTTGAATTTCTGTCTTTTGTGTATTTATTGCTATTTTGCCGTTTCTTGCTGACACAGCTTAAACGCGAAACAGAAATTTATTTTTTTCCTATTCTTTTCAATTTTATTTCCGTAATTTGTTTTCATGATATTGGTTCTTTTTCAATTTTTGTATACATTTTGTATTCAAGTTTATAAGCCTCCAAAGTTATGAAACTCTTCAAATTATAACTACAGGTGTTGGTGTACACTTCCACAGCATATAGTAACTCCAATCATCTCAATTTTCCGTTGAAAGAAGAAGTCTACAGATTACCTTTTCATGCGGGGCAATTTCTTGATGCTCTGAGGTAAGTTAAAGTACTTCTTTTTAGGGAAACGTACATTTACATTTGGACTCACCAATATCATAATTTATACAAAGAAGACAAGAAGAATTTTAAAAAAGTAATTTCATTTATAGAAATATAAAAGTGCGACATTTCGCAACTTCTTGAAGATATTTGCTGATTATTATAGAATCCATTATCAATAAAGTTTATTCACAATGAAAGAAACGAAGAACTGCAAAACTCTAAATGGCGTGTAAACTAAGAATCTTCACCCTCTCCCCCCCCAAAAGAAGTAAGGGACGGTGTTAATGAATATTTGAAAAAATGAGTTTTGATGCCTTACCAAAAATTGTTCGATGTCTCATGTGATCTTCTATGTCATTTCTTATATGTAGAATGTAGTAGATGAGCTGTAGAATTTGAGCTGTTGAGCTTCAGCACCCCTTGCAATTGTTTTAAAAGCCATCCTCTCTTTTTTTCATTATTACTCCCTTTTATACTAAATTTTCCATGTTCTGAAGCAGAGATAAAGTTATTTAAAATAACGTCTGAAAACTGCAATCTATCCTAAATGTAAATATCGATGCGCTATTCCGAAGAAGCTTCAACGTAAGAGATAAATGGCGTATCTCAAATTTACTAAAACATCTTCTTGCTGTAAGACACTTGTAAAGATTAACAGCATCTGCTCTCAAATTGTTGTATGTGATTGTTGAATATTGTCATAAAAGTTCATATTTTGCTGGTGGTTCCAGGTGTGACATCAAAATTTCTTATGTTTCACTCAGAGTCGGATTGTTAAATAGTCAAAGTACGCAACTGCCTATAGGCTCCGCAACTTTGGTGGGCCCTGACGCTTTGATAATTAATTTGTAATCTTTCCTGGGTTATCTGCTAATTTTGTACATTTACTAGGGTTATGTTTTTGAACATATTCAAATTAAAATTATCTATCGTATAAATTTCAAAATATTATTCTCAGGATTTTTTTCATGTTTTAAAACTCGATTGCAAATCCATGTGGTCCATTTTGTTTCAATTGGCTGACATGGTAAACTTTGTATTCGAGTACTTAGAATGCTTAAAAAACAATTTTAACATTTTTTGCCATTTTGTTTAAAATTATTTTTTAAATTTTTATCCTTAAACAACCTATCTTGAAGATAGTGTTCATTTAAATACTTCGTTATTTCAGTTTGCAGTAATATGTGTTACTTAAAAATCGCTTATAAAGAGATTATATTAAAATCAATAAAATCTATGTGGTTTTAGATGTTTTGAAAGGGAAAAGGGTTCATGAAATTTGCATTGCCTAAGGGCCCCTATATTTACCCTTAATCTGACCCTGGTTTCACTGTGTGTGGTCTTAAACCCTTTAAAACCGGACGTAGTTTTCTAACCAAATACAATATTTTCATCTGATAGCGGCGATATGCAGAAAGAAATTCACTTTTCCACCTATTCGTGCACATTTTATAGTTTTTTCATTTTATCTTTATCATGGTCGGGACAATACAACGGTTTTTCAAAAAGTAATTAACCGAACAGTGACAAAGTATTTTTTGAGGTGAGTGACAAACATCCAGTCCCCACTGATTATTCGATAATAAGGCCTGTGTAGCAGTTAACCCATTCGGGACAGGTTACTTTCGTGTAATACTCGAATCAAGTTGGCGCACTTTATGCTCTATCCCATCTTTTCCACTCTACGCTTATTTAACTATACATAACTTTTTTAAATTGTAAAATAAGATTAGAAGTTGAATGGATGAATGATGATACACACTTTTTGTCCCAATTTGTGTCGCCATTCTTTCCGTGAACTGGATTGTCCTCCACCTCACTCTCAGAATCGGTTTCGTGGTCGCTGTATTCAGTCACCTTTGCATTAAGATCTGATCCATCAGATTCGTCCACAGCTGGTCTTTCCTTCTTCAATTCGTCCGAAACACCCGAGAATTGCTCTTGAGGGACAATTTTCCGCCGTTATATTACAGTTAGGTTGGCTTATGAAGAGAGTTTCAGACACTTGCATGCGCGATCTGACCGAAATGATTGCTTAAAGGGCAAATAGAAATAATGTTGATAAGATGTTTGAAGGATGGCGAGCTTTTCACCTTCGCTAGAGCTTATTAGGGCTGGGCGATGAGACTAGACTTTATCATAGCGATATATCGTCTAAGATAAATCGATTTTCTCGATATATCGATATTTATTATTTATTTTTTGAGATATCAAATTGTGAATCGTCTCTCTTCACAGAATGCTTAATCAGAATTCATCAAAATAAAGGAATTTTCTGTTTAAATTACTTAATTTATGTTCTATATAATAAAAATATTCGAAATTTTCGCTCCAATAAAATAATAAAAAACAATAGTGTTAAAATCTCTTCAACAAAGTTTTACAATAGAATTTCATTTAAGGCCCATATATATATTATTACTTCACATATATATTTATAAATCATGAGGAAAAGGGAAATGAAATTTGTTTACATGTTTCAAAGTTATTCGATAATAAATACAATCTTAGATTTAATTTTCATAATGACCACTATTATAAACAAAGAAAAAATTTGTTGTCTCAAATAATCTTATAAGTTTCAGATTAAATATAAATTTCGTAGGTATGTCAGTTTAAATGCTTAATATAAGATTGACGGATTTTACAAAAAGGTACCAACATCTATTCTATTCCATCCATCCCATTGCCAATATATCAGAGTTGTGGATACTGCATATAATAGCATTTGCGGATGGGGTCATTAACGTCTAATCAATCATCGTAGATCTTCGTCTAGTGGGGTTAGGTAGTGATTAGAATTGGTTTGCTAGAATTTGGCTGTTGTAAATAATATTTGACAAGCGGACCGAAAAATATAAAGTTTGAATGTCTGGACATAAAAATTTTGGGTATATCAGAGTCTTATATCCATTGGCGTAGTCGCAAATTAAGCAGTGCCGGAACGCTCTAACCTGTATGATAAAAAACGCATTGTTTTAAGACAGTTTTTACAATTTTTTTTATTTATTTTCGGTAAAAAAGCAGCACAAGGTACGGCATTCCGGTTCCACTACACCCCTGCTTATAAAAATCTGAAAGAAATTTTGACGAATTAGTTAACATAACAATGAAATATGAACTTACAGCAGAAGACAATGAAGTTCTTTATTTACACAGATATTTCTTTTACTTTTATGAAAATGTACTGAAGGAAAATATAAATAATTTTCCTGAATGTGAATAAAAGATTGATAAAACAAATTAATTAAAATGAAAATATCTCTAAAACCGATGAAATTAAATTCCTTTTCATTACAGAAAGTCATTATATTTCAGTAAAGTAAAAATTTGATAGTTATCTAAAAAAATATTTAAAAAAATGTAATTGGTAGAATTTTTTTTATGTGTATCAACATAGGTATATTATATGACTGAGAAAAAATTTCATTTCCATGTTTTTCCTCGTACATTTATGTTTAATCTCATTACACAACAGAACATATCTCTAAAAGAACATATAATGTGCAAGTAGTCCAAATCTATCTACATTTTATCCAACAGCACGTCGTATTTAGCCAAATCTAATTTTTAGTTCAGTAGACACTCCCTAACCCGACACTCCCACTAGCCGACGCACCTGTTGGAACCTGTTACTTGGTGACGTAGACACTCCCTAACCCGACACACCTTTTGGAACCTGTTACTTGGTGATGAGTCACTCTTTCCTGTTAAAACTTGAAACCTTATCCCTTTCAGTAGATGATTTTTCTATTGATCATCTAACGTCCGGACACTCTCATAATCCGACAGGTTTCCGGCCCTATATCTCGAATTAGAGAGAGACCACTATTGTAGATTTTCTGTCTATATCTGTTTTCAATTTATAAATTTCAATTTTCTAATTCAAAATATATTATGTATTATTTCTTCGCCAAATTTAGTCGTTCTAACTTTCATAAACAATTATATATTTCAGCATGATAGAGAAATCTACTTTTGATAGACACGATTTTTGAATCCTAGTAAACTAAATAATAAGTTTCTATATAAGTTTTTATAGAAACACAAAATAATATATGGGATATTGACACGAAAATAATATATAGGATTTGCTTATTACATTAAACTGTGACAATTTAACTATATTTTATAAAACGAAAATATGTCAGCGATAGGTAGATTATCCATTATGTTGTTAATCTTTAACGCAAAATTTCTTTTTGTTTCCTTTATTGTTAATTTGATTTCACATTAATATTTACAATTGCAGTAAACCCTTGATTTAATGTATCAAATGGGGCAAAAGAGTATTAATAATTTCGAAAATCCTTTAATCGTGAATTGTATTATTAATAACTAGGAGGCTCTGCCCCCTGCTCTTTAAAGATCGCCAACCCCCAGAAGGATTGCGTTGCAATCCTCCCAGGTTTGCTACGCAAACCCTGCTCGCTTCGCTCGCTATCATGAAGACACTGTGTGTCCTAGAAGTTATTCTAAAATCTTCATATATATATATTAATCAGCTTTATTTTGCTTCTGATGCTTTAACTTAAATCAGCACAGAATAAAATTTTTTAGCCTCAAAAAAGATATTTTTTTTCAAATAAAACTTGTAAAGTAAAGCCGATTTCCTTTTAATGCTTTAACCTTAATAAAGAAGGAATACAATTTTTTGGCCCTGAAAAGGGCCGTTTTTTATATAGTGAAAGCATCAGGGACCTCCCCCATAAACATAATTAAATATTTCACATTTTGGAGCTATCACAGAAACAGATTCGAAAGATTGTGCTGTACAAAATCAGGTATATACATATTCAATAAATTCCTATACATAAAATAATATACAACATTGAAACAAATTAAAAATGTAAAGCAAAAAAAAAAAACACTTGACAATCAACCACAGAAAACTTCCCACTAAACACAGTTAAATATTTCACATTTTGGAGCTACCACAGAAACAGATTCAAAAGATCGTGCTCTACGAAAACATAAATTGTACGAAAGCAGGTATATACATATTCAATACATTCATATATAAAATAATATACAATATTGAAGATTGTGCTCTACAAAAAAAATTGTATCAAAGCAGGTATATT
>BGPR01001402.1:0-27198 GCA_013235015.1 Araneus ventricosus
GTGCACAGGAAAGCACTCACCTTCTTTATTGGATGGTCTCTTGTGTCTGCTGACTAATAAAAAGTTGAAATCCCTCGCTGCCTGAAGGATTGTCATTATTTATTGGATGGTTGGCTTTCCTTAGAGCGATCTCACTTTTTCTAAATAGGGATGGATGAAAAGTAAGGTTGAGGAGAAGATTCTGAAATCCGAGTTTGGAATTCCTTAAAATATAATCTACCCGTTACCAGTGAATAAAAAGATTTTTAATATAAAATTCTCGTGATTATAGAAAATGCTTTCAAATATACTGGAATTAGAAATATATTTGGTTGATGACAATTCCTTTATTTAATGTAAATTATGATATGTATAGTATATGAGCACAGGTGTATAATAGCATAACGATATGTCCACAGTATAAATGAATAAGAATTTATTATTCTTTTATACGGTTTTCGAAGACTATATGTAAAGGCATGTATGCACTCGCGAGCAGTTTGAAGATATTATTTTCACGACGGACCAACCTCAAACCGCGAGAAAGGAGCAAACCTTCTTCGAACCATCAATCACCTGTCAGTCGGAAGTGGAGAGGGGAAGCGGGTGGAATACGCCTCGGTTTACAGATTTCCCCTTGCAAGTTTGCAGGATGTTCGCGGGGAAAGACGAACCACACTTTGACCCGTCCCAACCTGAACCGCGAATTCCTTTGTGTTGGCGGGAAAACAGACAGGATTTAGTTCTCTGCGAGAGGTTCACAAGCGTTTCGAAACCTCCGCTTGCTTCTCACCTCAGGTTTATAACAGTTTTCGACAAACAGAAAACCTCTTCTACACCTGCGAATTGGCGGATCGGCTCGTAATTGTGTACGCGCCTTTAGGAAAATAAAATAAGTTTAATCATTTGGATTATTTTCTGGATAATTATTCGATTCGAAACAAATGTTTTGGTGAGATATACCAGATTTCCATCAACTGAAATGTTAATGTACGTGAGTAAAAACCATGAATTCTGTTTATTTAATGTATGTTCCTAAGCATATCACGTAACCCTTTCTGGGCCATGGTAAGAATTCTTGCCACCAAATTCCTCAATTCTTAAAAGCAGTTCTTATGGTTGGCGTAAATTCTTGCCCAATTTTTCGATGAAATAAAAACCCAGATGTTCCTGTTCCTTATTTCAAACCATCACGAAGTGTCGCGACTTTTTAATTAATCATTAATTAACAAAAATTAATGTCATCCAATAAGCTAAATGAATTTCTTTTCTTAAATTAATCTCAATCCCAAAGTTATTTTATTATGCCACTACTGGGAAAAAATGGACCTTTAAAGGGTTGAAGAGATTGAATATTGTTACTAAAATCTTTCTGTGGATGCATGGTGTAAACAGTCCAACACGCAGGGTAATGGAGAATGAAGGTTTATTCACAAATATGCAGGAAAACACGTAGCACAGGTACAGGAAACAATAGTTCTTGCACGGATTAGCAACGTAAACAGACAACAATTCACAGGCAATAACAGTTTAGCACTTTGAGATTTAGCAACACAAACAGTCAGCAAATAACTAATAACGACAATAACAGCACTTTCAATAGCGCTCAGCTCACCGGCTTCCTAGCTCGCACTGCAGACGAAACTCTAAAGTCGTTCCAGTGGATAAAAACATCTACCGCTCGGCGTCTAACAGCTTACTAGCTCGCACAGCGGATAGAACTCCAAAGACTTTCGCGCTCAAAGGCGATCCCAGTCGATCAGCATCCCCCCCCATCCTCCAAGTGCTCCCCTTATATAGTCTCCCCCGGCAGGCCGTGACGTCATATGGAATTACCTAATACATTCAAGTATATCTCCTCTCCTAATAGAGATATAGAGAAGATTCCAGCACCTTTGAGATTCCCTATTTCGTCTCCAAAGTCGCCAAGTTTGTTGCCAAGGTCAGGGGTCCAGACGTGGCTGCTGCGCGTCATCTCATACTTACCTCTGTAAAACTCTCTTCCCAACCATAAGACTCACATTGCTGGGAAGCGACTTCCCATGTTTGTAACAATATTATAGTTCTACTGGATTGATTGACTTCCAAAAATCTTTTTTCTAAATAAATGGTGTGTATAAACTTATACAGCTATTCCTTACATCTTATTGTTTTCAAGTTTATAATAGTGCTCGAAGGAAAAAAATAAGCAAAAAACACTACTTTGAGCATTTCGTTTGATGTGTTTGTCTTTATGAAACAAATGAATTTTCATAAAATGAATTTTCTCCAGAACATTTCTCGTTAACATCGACGCATTAAATAAAATATACATCGTTAATCTACATCCTCCATGATTATTCTCGAAGATAAATAGAAATTTAGTCATGATGCAGCATGAATTGAAAACTAATTATCCTTTATATTCAGAATTATCGAAGAAAATCTAAAACAACAAGCAAAAGACTTGATTCTAATCGCCTGAGCCGCAATTGCACGACTTCGCAGTAGATTCAAAATTTGAGCTAGGGTTGGTCACAGTGGATTCAAAATTTGAACTAGGGCTGGTCACTTTATACTTATCACGTCATCGTGAATTGATTCCATTTCGGTAGAGAAAATTTTATAGTAGTACCTCTTCCGATTCCATGTATTTGTCCAGCTTTTCCACGAAGGAGGTAAGGCGGGCAGGATGTGTTTTCTTTATCATTGCTCTGCATGACACTTAGTAAATGGTTCGGTCCCTAATTAAGAATTCCGAGGGAGAAAACACCTGCTACCCTTCCTCGAGGGCGTCCGGGACGTGATGGGGATGATCAATAGCCCCCGTTATGGAATGGCCCCGACCGAAGATGAATTTTTAAGAAGATTCGGAGAAGTCTGAGGGCTACTGGGAAATTAATTTCCCTCTCCTGGAAAAGTCTTCAGGATTTCCTGAAGGAACGAGACTGATGATGAGTTATATCTCATATCTTCTCATCTTCTTCAGTATCTGGATATGTTTGGCTTTCGAATCATGTTATCAGTCTATGCTCAAAGTATAAAGGATGGGTGCAAAGAACATAAAATGTGTTTTTAAAAAGATGAAATGTTTTACCCGAAGTTCAGTCATTGAAACGATGGCGTTTCGGTTATTTTCAGAAAAGGAAAATGAGTATTTCATTGATATTACAAGGGATTGTGGGCTGGTGGCGAAGTCGGGAACAGATGATTACTAGTTCGAGATTCGATTTGCACCAAAGAGTGACGGTACACTCGGGCATGTTGCACTAAAATCCGTGGGAGTTGAGCAATCCCCCGCTTTTGCGGCTTCGAAATTTTGAGAAATCTCAGGTGTCCTCATCATCTGACCGCGGTCTGGATCCCAAAATATCCCTCACCTAGCATAAAAATAAGGTAAATCTAATTAAACGTCGGTGGAAGAGGTTCGAGAACCTCTTCCACCAAATATCTGCCATGCATGTAGGTCAGGTACATGTTAAAATAGTTGCAAGTCAAACGAATACGCGTTTATAGGAAACAGTTTAGTTTAGTTTTAGTTATATTAACGTCCCGTTTTGAAGCAACGCGAAGGCTATTTTGGAACGAACCTCGTAATTTTGAACCACGGTTAGATGACGAGGACGACACCTGAGTTGGCATACCCTCTCCAAACTTCCACGACACACCAACGGGAGGACGTTTGGCCACTACGTATTATTTAGCGTGTAACAGACCCATGCTCTTCAGTGGAATCGGGTTTCGAACCTGGAACCCTCCGGCCCTAACGTCGGGACTCTACCACCAGGCCACCGCGGCCTCTATACGAAACTGAAGAGAAAAGTTATGGAGCCAGTTCTGTCGGAATCATTTCTAAATAGTAGAAGCGAATTTTTAAAGAACTTTTATCTAATAAAACATTCATCCGGTCGATAGTTATATTTGCGGAGTTTTCTTACTTTGCCTAAATAAAATAGAATTCCACTACAAAATCTGAGAAATTAATCATTGCCAATAAGATTCATTCATAAAAAAATGTGTATGAAATCACCGATGTTCCCCTTAATGTTTATAAGAATGAAATCCGTCTAACAAAATTTGGCTGCGACTTGCACCTAGAAGTTCAAGTGGTAAACAATATGCAAGAATGATCCGTGATACTTACACAAGCAATGAAAGGGGATACAAACTCAATGCATTGTAAATTTTAAACTAGATAAATCATTATCATATTCAAAGGTAACATTGGTCACATGACGAGTATAGTATACCGTCATCGTAGGGTGTGACATGAAACACCAATGAGGAGCTAGGCTCGTCATTTCACTGCAAGGGTTTAAGATTATTATTTTAGAAACGTTGTTTCATTATTATATCAAAGACCATTCAACCATCTTGCTAAATAATATTTGCGAGCAATTATTTCAAAAATATTTTTTTACTCCCATTGATTGGTTGGTTGGGTATTTTTTAACGTAGGACTACGTTCCTCCCATTGGGGTCTCAGGAAGGAAATTGATTCGCAAGCCAAAACGCCACAAAACTTGGTATGGGAGATCCTCTATATCTCGGTAACTACATATGTTAAAAACATAACTAATGTCTTATTTTAGAGATAAAGGGTAACAACAAAATTTACAAAAATATTTGAAAATCGGAATTGTAGTTCAGCGTTCAAAGTTAGGTAAAAATACGCATGAATTGGTGACGCGATCCTCTATATCTCATTTCATATGTTAAAAAAGCATAACCCAATGCCTTATTTTAGAAGCCAAAGGGTAACAACAAGAAGTTACAAAAAAACTTACTTAAACTTAAAACTACGAAACAAAGAGTCACGCAGGTAAAGTAGTCTACGCCTTTAACATGACAGCTGTTAGAAAAGACAGCCTCCCGTCATTTTTTGGTGCAAGAGACATTACGTTGTTGACTATACTGCACCAGAAAAAATTGTAAATTTGTGTCAAGATAAAAGCATTATATTACACACGTGTAATAATAATAATAATAATAATAAAATTGAAGATTTATTCCCATTGAAGATTTATTATTGTGATAATCATTATGAAAAAAGGCAGATAAATTCGTTTTAGATTTCGTAACGATGAAACAAATGCTTTCTGACAACAATCGTTTAATCCGAAATTAGGTAACTAATGATGGCATTAGTGATTCATTAAAACAATAATGGCACTCGGAATTAATCAAGCAATTCAAATCTTTGATTAATGCATTTCGAACTTGTTGCTGAATCCGGGTAGAAAATCAATACCAATGGAAAAGGGTTGCTTAGCAATAAATACGGGGAAAAAACTATTGCCTAAAATTAAATTAAAAACACTTTTGATCTCTTTCATTACTTAACACTACAACACCAAAATATTTCCCTAACTTTTTGTTTCGTTCCAGGATTAATCTCTTGCTTTGCTAATTAGTATCTTTTGCGCCGCGTGGTGAGAAAGAAATAATTATTTTGATTTCATGAGAGCTTAAGCTGGTCTTAATTAAAGTTCTGTTAAGTAGTTGTTCTTTTCGCTTCGGTCATTAAAAGTGTTTTTTGCCTTATTTGAGTTGAGGATTCGGCTGTGGAGAGTTTTCCACCCCTTTGACAAAGTACTCAACAGTCTAATGAAAATTGTTTACAAATTATTCGCCTTCGTAAGTTGTTATTTTCTCAAAGGACCCAGCATCAATTTTGCTGAAAAATAATTTGTGTACTCTTGTGCTTGAAGTTTTGCTTTTCGTCAAACTTGAGTCGGAAAATATAAGTGTTTTGATTTTAAGTATCAAAGTTCCGTCGGATAACTTTCAACTCATCGTGAGTAAATTGACAGAAGAACGCGTACTTAAATCTGAATGTTGAATAAAGATGGCGTTTTTTCCTGAGAATGTAGTGTAACGAAAATAATTGTGTAATGAAAATTAATCGTGTATTATGATAATTGTGTAACGAAAATAATTGTGTAGCGAAATTAATCGTGAAACGTCATAATTGTGTAACGAAAACAATTGTGATATGATGTAGACTTTCTTACTATCATTGACCGAGTGAAGCAAGATTCTGCTTCGACTCGGCTATTCGGCATTTCGTCTGTTTGTAAATTTGTTTCCTACGCAGTCACAAGCAAACGCGTTAATCAATTTTCGCACGTATGTACATGCATGTACGTATTTCGCAGGAATATGTAACCGGATACACTTCCAGAGATGCAGAAAATACAACCCAATAACGAATAAGAATTCTTCATTTAGCGATACTTTACACTTGGAAGGCGCCCTCAGATTCATCCGCCTGGTGTTTCCGACCATGATTTCCTGTATAATTTTCGGTAGTTTGTGTTTTCTACCCACCCTATTTGTTTTAAAGATGTCTTTTTAATTAATCGGTCTATCTCTGCGAAAGGTGATTATCAAAATCTCTATTTGGATTACTTACAGTTTGTCTTTTTTTTTTAATTCTATATTAGAGGACTTAGTATATGTGTGATATATGCTGACGTGGCACACGTTCGTTGCGCCATGCCACTTTAATTTTGGGATTTATTGCGCATCTTCAAGAGGATAGAACGTCACAACATAACATAACACAACATGTAGATGTTAAATGACACCCCCATTTACATTTGCCACATGACTACTTTATGATTTGCATGTGGAGGAGCATGCGCATAAAGCCATTTATCTAATATAATTAGTAACAAAATTAACATTCTTTTCAACTTTCGTTCTTAAACATGGTTAGGTAACGCGGAATTGAAGAGCCACCTACAGCTCCAACAACTAATTAACCATTACCACAAGCAGATCAGACAGCCTCTCGCTTCCTTGTCTCGTATTCATAATATACCACCGGCTTTGGCGGTGATCAACCTAAACCATCTGCCCTTGCAGGTGGTCGAAAGCCTAAACCATTTGTCCTTGCAGGAGTGGTCAGCCTACACCCATCTGCCCTTGCAGATGGTCAACCTACACCATCTGCCCTTGCAGGTGGTCAGCCTAAACCATTTGCCCTTGCAGGTGGCCAACCTAAACCATTTGCCCTTGCAGGTGGCCAGCCAAACCATCTGCCCTTGCCGTGGCCAGCCTAAACCATCCTGCCCTTGCAGGTAAGCCCAGCTAAAGCCATCTGCCCTTGCAGGAGTGATCAATAAACCATCTGCCCGCTGCAGAGTGTTCATCCCCTAAATAATCTGCCCTTGCAGCGTGGTTAACATGTGGAACTGTATTTAAAGCTATCTGCCTTGCAGAATAAAGATCAAGCTGTGGACTGTATTTAACCCTTCAACCGGCTGAAACGTAGAAAGTCGCTCTGATGGCTATTCTAAAACCGGCTCCGTCGCAGAAAGTCGTTCTTCGATTATTACTCTTAAACCAGCTCCGGCGTAGAAAGTTGCTCTGTTTATTACCCGAAAAACCGGCTCAGAAACAATTGCGTTCACCATTTTAGCTACAGAAGCCGTTTTCAAAGCATTGAGCTGAAATATTTTTGCCGTTCAAAGGGTTAACTAATCATCCGCCCTTGCGGTTTAATAATCATAAGCAATAAAAAAAGAAAAAAAAAACATTAAAAAAGAAAAAGTAGAAAAAATATATTTTATTATTGGGGAATTTTTGTTGTTAAATAATTATATTTGATTTTGTGATTGGTTGGATAATTGTAGTAAAATGTAGTTGATGCAATCACTGGTTGCTGCTGCGTTGGGCGCGCAAAAAGGTGTATTGTTATCATTGTTGATTACTTTTTCTGTTTCTTATATTTTTTCTAGTTTTTCTTTTTTAATGTTTTTTAAAATTTTCTATTGTTTGTATTTATTAGAATTTGCTGCATATGCGCCATTCTGTATAATATAAAGAGTTTTTTAATTTTAATTAATTCAAAATTTTAATAATTTTTAAAAAATTATCAAAATTTTAATTAATTGCAACTGTTAATAATCATAAAGTGGATTAATGTAACCACTATTCCAACCTTGTGGAAAATCATATTGTAAACATTCACCCCAGCGGTGATGTACGTGAAGTGATGTCCCACAACGTGTGGTAATAATTGTTTCTATGTCGAGTTGTTTCATTAAAGAATTATTTTTCTATCCACGACTTTTCTATGCATAACACTCAACAAACATGAAGACAGAATTTGTCACATACTAAAGTAAATGCCAAAGATGAATCTAAAATAAAATATAATCATCTCAAATCTTCTAAAGCTGTAATTTGATATCATTGATTTATCTCAAACAGTAATATAATCAAAGTTAACTAGCTATATTACTAAAATGCGAGGCTTTCTTAACTATAACAACTTGAAATATAACGTTTCCCAATTTTTCATAACCATGGTTACTGTAGTTGCAGACAAAACAAAACGGGATACATTTCTCAAAATGCATCACGAATTCATTCACACTGCACGAGTCGTTCCTTGAATGTTATTTTTTTTCATTTACTTGATGCACGATAAAGAAAATATCTCAAGAACAAAAGTAGATTTGAAAGAAAATCTTTAAGAAACCTAATTCCAATTCAAAGGTTCGATATATAGAATATAGTAATTTTCATTATTAAAGATGAAAGAAATGTGAGTGCAAAAATTGGCCTACATTTTTAAGCCGCAATATTTTTGGGTTATTTTAAATTCATTCAATAACGGTACGATGGACTTCAGATACAGGATATCCATTTTTGATAGAGGAAGTTGCATCAACACAATAAAGACGAGAAATAGAATATATAAAAATATCAATGGAAGAGTTTTGACTGGTTCTCCGATTTCCGAGGAACGCTATCTGGCGACATAATAAGGATGTTGCAGTTGAACTCGTTGCTTAACCATTAACAACGCAATAATCGTACGTCTTTCACTAGTTTGTAATCAGCAGCTGTAGAAATAACGTATTTTAAAATACAGAGAGTCCCTAAATTATCTCTTGGTATCCTTACCTCAAAAATTTTATTAAAGAACATGACAAAAAATTTTATAACATATTCATAAAGTATAATAACAATAAGTTGACATAATACATAACCAAAAAAGTTTTTAAATAACACAAACAAATTTAAGTAATTTCCAAAAAGCAGCCTTTCTCGGCAATTAATCTACCGACATTTGACTGGAAGTCTATGTGTCAGGTGACACGATAGTTTGCCGCAACTTTTGTACTAAAAGTTTTTTCCATAGATGTCACCTCTTACGAGTTTTGTTGCTCTTATTTCGTCCAAAATACCTAAATACTTAACTGCTCTTGTGTAAAGGTTACATTCATTTTACTAACTTGAACTTAAACACACCGAGACTAAACTCAATTTTCCGCCAAGTGTTATATGCCAAGAAAGGATGCCGCGTGGAAATTACTTAACTTTATTTGTGTTATTTAAACTTTTTGAGTTGTATTTTATATAATAATATTTATCGTCATGTTTTATATTGAAAAGTTATAAGGTAAAGAAATTCTTACAATAATTTATGGACACTGTGACGTCTCCCCTACCTCTTTCCAACGACAGTGAGGACCACACAAGGAAGTCCCCGGTGCGACGCAAGAGTAATAAAAACGGCTCGGCATTACGCAAGCCTAGAAGGGTCCAAGGAGTGAGTGCGGTGTCGTTTGAGTAGGCCACACGCGTGTAGCCGACGAAGACCCCGGTCAAAAGTTGACCGCTTTCCATCATCACCTGGGAAGAAGGCATACGACTGCGGTTGGGCGATTTGTCCACCTGGAGGACGAATCACCGAGAAATAATTCATCAGCCACTCCCCGGCTCTAAGGGAACGTATTAAAGAAGGGTGGAAAAGAGAAGACGAGAGGACGATGAGCTAGAGAGAGCTGAGATGAAAACACGCGGAGAGCTAACTCCGTTGTGTTGTTTTTTCGAGATCCGAAACTTGGATGAAACGGGCTTGTTGTAGCCAAATTTTTGGCTGGACTAGCACCTATGGTGAGCTGTCGTTTTCAATAGAAGCGTCCCTTTGGTGGATTGCATTAATTTAACGAGCGTTCGTACAACCTCGTTGTCATATACCGACCCTCGGTACCTTTCTTACTCATCCTGAGTAGAATAGTCAAGGCTGGCTAGAAGCGTCCCTTCGGTTGATTGCGTTATTCTATCGGGCGTCATTAAAACCTCGATGTCATATACCGACCCTCGGTATCTTTTTTACACATCCTAAGTAGACCTTAGTCAGAGCCTGGCTATAAGCATCCCTGTGATGGATTGTGGCATTCTAATATGAGCGTTCGTACAACCTCGTTGTCATATACCGATCCTCGGTGTTTCCCCTAACTCGCCCTGAGTTACTATAGACTGCTGAACTCTCATAGTTCCTGAACTTTACGATAAAGTTGCATCTCCGAGCAAACTCACCATTGGTAACTTCGACAAAGTCAAGTTACGATTATTATTGACTCTCGCTATCTATATCCGGGACTTGTTTATCATCATTCTTGAATTATATATATCATCTGTATATTGACCTGTAAAATAGCAATATATTCAAGAAATTCATTAAATTTCATATGCTGAAATTCTGTGACTTCTTCAAGTCCGTTGATCTCTGATCTGACCCCCGGTAACATTGCGCCACGACATCACAACACCCTTATGTGCATTTTCAGAGCCAAATCTTAAATGAGTGTTAAATTTTAAGTAGTAATATTTAGGTAGACAACCATCAGTTCCATTCGGAAGAAATATCTCTAATGCTACGAAATAAACTGTTCATTTATTTTTTGATGTTAACGAAATTTGTTTTCTTTTAGTTAAAAAACCCTCTTTCGAGTTTGCCTTTTAACGTATATGCGCTTCAGTCTTCCACCAAACTCTGGTAGAGGCCAAAAGCATCTCATCATCATTAGCTAAACATTACCTTAAGAAAGTACGCGTCGAAAAAGGAGAAAAGAGCTGCAAAGTTTGAATAAAAATCGCTTTTGGCGTCCTTTTCGCAGCTCACCAAAACCCCAGCTCCCGTTACTTAACGCACCCGAATCAGTTAGAAAACCATCCAATTTTCCAAGACGCATCCGAAGAGTCCTTTGTCTGATTTCGAAAAGTAATGAAATTCGATGTCTTTACGGCGAGGAGATGTTTTCCCACTTCCCAATGCTTTGTCTTCCAAAGAGGCCGGACATTATTGAGTTTGGAATGTAATCCTTTTACGAAAAATCATTCCGGCTTGTTCCGGAAATGAAGACGGACGTCCAATGGTTCGTTCCACTGGAGGGGGGGGGCGCGAATTCCCGCACCCCCCGCCCACACCCCCGGCGAGAACGAAAGGTAGGTGTAATCCTCCCCACGGAGCCATAAAGACTCCTTCCCTGCCCTGATTAAACTCTTTGTCTCTCTTAATCTGAGGACACCGGCCATTACGGCGGCAATTCGTCTCCATTTGGAAAGTGCAGGGATGGGACAAACGATGCCGACCCTGCCCTTTTAGATCTAAAGAAAACGAATGCACAATTACAGGGTGCTTTAAGAGATTTTGTCAACAGCTTTTACAACCCTCCTCCTATTGTTCTCCAAACTAATCCGCATTTGCTCATCATCCTATGTGCAGTTTTGAGTATCTCGCAGACATAATAAAATTGTGATTAAGTATGTAAGAAAAATATGTTGTTGGTGTACAAGATAAAGGGTAAAGTTTACTTATATTATCATCCTTTTCGGAAATACATGAGGAATTATTTGGGTTGGTTTGGTGGAGTTTACTGGCGCAAAAACCATTTTTGATTATGCTGCGCCAAACATATGGTCTTGGATAAAATCTTAGTGTAGGAGTTCAGTTAAAGGAGTCTGTCATACGTTATGACGCGTCAGTTTGTAAAGTCTAGAAAAACTTGTAACATAGAGAAAATGACATTAAAAACATGGTAAAGAATCAGATCAAAAAGTAAAAACCAATCATTTTTAAAAAAGTAAAATGTTGTGGATGAGGATCTTTATAAAGGATGTCTTTAAGGGTGATACAGGATGAGTGGAAACACCGGATGCGTTGAAGATTAAATTGTTGACATTCAATAAGAATGTGGAGAACAGTCATTTGGCATTGTCATACTGTATAAAGAGGCGCGGGAATTATTTGGGACTGGCCTCGTAATTATGAACCTTGGCTAAATAATGAGTAGGACGCCTAATCAAACACCTTAACCTTTAAATTTCCACGCCATAGCAACTAAAGGACATATCATGAAAGGTCTACGTGAACCAGGACCGCATACTTGCCTTATTTTCAGTGGAATCGGGTCTTGGACCCACCATCCTGAGATCCATCTATCTCCGTGGCCTTATCACGAGGCCCCTGATGACCTCAGTGAAGAAGAAATTGAAGTCAAAGAAAGGCGCATAGCTGTCATTGAAAGTTTTCTATGAAACAAGAATAAAATGCTATGTTTGCCAAAATCTCATATCACCACTAAAATATACTTCATTACGCATTTCAAATCATTTGATTGTTTCGAAAGATAACACTAAAGAAGTGAAGAAGAGTGATCAATATAATGAATGAGTTATATGCAAGAAAATCATTATCTTCATTTAGTACACATTATCATAAATATTAGTAACTTCCTTCTTATTTTTTTCCTTCATTTTTAAAATTGTTATTTATTTTCTGCTTTAAAAAAAATTATCGCTCTTTTTTTAGTGAAAATACCGTTCAGAGTTCAAGTACTTCTGTGTTTACACTGTTTCATTTTTTATTTTCATTGCATAGAAAATGTATTCTTTTCATCTGTGTATTCTCTGCACTTAGACGATCTATATATTTTTTTGCGATCCTTAGTAAAGGTGACTTTTCATACCCATTCAACCGTTTAGTAGTCATAATTGTTACAGCACGGGGGTATGAAGCCGGTGTTCTATAGTACACAGAAAATGGTCCTTTTTCTGCTAGAGTATGATTAATTCCCATCCATTAGTAATTCATATCATTTGAAAATTACATATCAGAGAGTTTCTTCACAAGATTTTTTTTCACCGTCCACCGAGCACTATACATGATTAGCGAAAGGCAGCCAGATACAATTTTCAGGTTATAATAATATTCTCTCTTCTTTGACTTTTTTCCCTCTGCTCTTAATTTAATTTTTTTGTAGGAAAGAGATGTATGAATGGAAGAACGAACGAAAGACGAAGGGATGAATGAATGTTGTGAGCGAATTCCATGCGACTAACCTTCCTTGCAGATTAAACCTAAACCTTAAACCTTCCTTACAGATTAAACCTCCTAGATTAACCTTCCCTTACAGATTAAAATCCCCATTAAGTAAAACCAACATCTAAGTTCTAATCAAATTTTAACTAGGCCAACCGGTAAATAACCAAACGTATCGGAGATGGAGGAACCCAGATTCCATGCGCTCCGTGTAAAACAGTCATCACTGGTGCACATTTTTTTAAATAATGCATACACAATATCGAATAATAAAATTCTATAGTTTCAGTGCGTTATAGTTCAGTGCGTTCAGTTAGAGTCCAAGCTATGTCAGCATCATTTCTTCATTTTCCTTTTAAAGGCTCAAAAACGTTCTGTTTTGAAATAAGGATGCTAACCCTCAGTTAGTCGCCATTTGTAATATATATGCACCTATTAGCTGTTTTTAACGCATTATCGTTTGAATTTTTTACACAATACTGATTTACGTTCTCATTTGGACCAATTATCATAGTCATAAAGGAAAAATTATGAAACCCGGGTGAACATTTCATAGAATAGATTTAAATCCTCGAGATATATTGCTACCATACAAGGATGAAAATGATTGCTACTAACGCAGAGTTAACAAAACAAATCCTTATACCTTACGTAATGATTCAGAAACTGTTAGGCTATGGCCTAATGAGCTTTTTCCATTGAAATATAGAGGCCGCGGTGGCCTAGTGGTAAAGCCTCGACGCTCGAAACCTGTTTCTCTGAAGATCTGCAGTGTATGGGGCCTGTTGCACGCTAAATCATACGTAGTGGCCAAACGTCGTCCCGTTGGTGGGATGTGGGAGTTTGGAGAAGGGGTTTGCCAGCTCAGATGTCGTCCTCGTCATCTGACAGCGATTTAAAATTACAAGGTCCGTCTAATATAGCCCTCGTGTTGCTTCAAAACGGGACGTTAATATAACTAAACTAATCCATTGAAATATACACCTAATTAAAATGGACAAAGCACCATTTTCTACTTTGGCTTATATCAGGTAAATAAAAGGTCCTTCAACAAAATTGCGACTCCAGTTTAAAAATCTTACGTTTTTCCGTAATTTAACATTAAATACCATTATGAAGATGTAAGAGGGCTATTTTGAGATGGATTTCATAATTTTGAACAGTGGTCAGATGACGAGGACAACGCTTGAAGCGATACCTCAGCCTCCAAACTTCGCACCACACCAAGGTGAGAGCAAGGAAGATTTAATATGCACCAGTCCACTTCGGTAGAATCGGGTATGCTATTGCCATACTTAGCGAGTAGAATTATTCTATTTTAAAGAAGATGCTTTGATACAACTTTATTCATCAATAAGCAGATCAGGTGTTGAAATTGTTATTGAATTGATGAATAATATTGCGAACTTAAGCTAGTCAAGTTCACTAAGCCAACAAATCATCATTGGTTTCCTAAAACCCAAACATGCCACCCTACAAATTATTAGTGATAAATATATGTAGATTATCAGAGGAATTAGTCGCATATATTCACAAAAGACAGAAAGAACATCTAATCAGAATAACTTGTTCAAGATATCCATAGCTTTGAGACACCTATAAAAAGTCGGAGGTTGTCTATGCATTGTAGACATTCAGTCAACGTATGAACACCGTAACCTTTACGCTCACATCATCTACCAGACAAAATTTTGAAACAGACACGAAAAGTGCATAAAACATGCCACAAATTCGATAATACGGCCATGTATCATTCGACTGTGGACAACTTGCGACTGCTGTGTCTAAAAGTTTTTCTTTCCCACACCAGACATCGTCTGCCTCTCCCCAGAACCCCATTATGCTGATGGGGTGCACGAGTCCCGAAATGACAACCCCCCTCGAGATCGATTCTTCTCGACTTCCAGCACGATCCCTGGGACTTTGCCTCCCCTCAAAAAAAGCTTTCGCTCGGAACATCTCTGTCACTTCGCATAATCCGCATCATCGAATCCCCCCCTCCAAAAGCATTTCGAAAATTCCGACCGAAGCCAATAAGGCGGGGGGAATGGGGTAGGGCGCAGGTTGAAGTGAAAACGATGAGGGGTGGGGATGATGTGATTTCCATCAACAATGGTTTCGGCGAAGACAATTCCGTGATTCTTGTGGAAGAAAGTGGGAGAAAAGGTTGTAGATAAAAGCCTTTCGGCGAACTCGGAGCAGAATTCTGAGGAATTTTGAAAAGCATTCTTTGAGTGCTTTCCTAGAAACTTTGTATCAAATGTTAAGAAGCGTAATCCTTTGGTCTATTGGTGAATTTTAATAGCCGAGTTTGCTTCAGAGTTATTTAAAATTACTGCTAAACTTCATTTAAAATATTTGTAAGAGGAAGGTCATGTCGTCAGCGTGTTTTAAGGAACAATTAGTTGGAACAGCAAGATTTAAACATTTCTTTGGTTACCCTGAGATTTTTTTTTTATTTTTAACTTATGGCACTTTTTTTTAAATATCGTTTCAGAAGTGACCATATAGCAACTACAAAAATGACCAAAATATTTGAACAGAATATTTTAATAAGTCTTATTTCAGACGTTTCCAAGTCGCCAAAAAAACTACAGTAGAGTCTCCCTACAACGAAGTCTCCCTACAGCGAAATTTTTAATCGGAATGTTAAATAACATTCAAAATATTCTCCATATAACGAAGTGGTTGTCTCCCTATAACGAATTTTTTCAGACCTTTATCTTTTCGATTTTTGTCATTTTTGGAGAAAGTTGCTAATTTCTGGGCAAACAAATCGCTCACACGTGCCTGTTTCTGAAACCACTCGCATTGTTCATTCCAGCGATAACACATAACAATAGAATGCTAGAATAGAATGCGAAGGGTAATGCAGTCGTGGGGACTGGGGTTTCTGCAGAGGGAGCAACATTTCTACGGGTCATGATTCCAAGAATCGGGGTGCAGTAGGGATGGAAACAGCAAATGGATGTGACAATACGCATTTTATGTTTATCCGTACTAGTACATATTATTCACTAAATTGGTGAATTGTCTCCATTTTTGAGCATTTTATTTATGCAATAAAAATTAGTATAATTTTAACAAATTTATAATAAATATTGCTTCATTTTTAATTGAAAGTCATAATTAAATATTTTAGAACTTATCGCACATACTAAAAGGTTTGTAACATTTACTTAAATAACTGCAAAAATCTCTAATCTCCGTATAACGAAATTTTTCAACTGGAACCAAGCGATTTCGTTATAGGGAGATTCCACTGTATTTTGAAATTACGTATATGTATACGTGAACATTATTTATTTGCCCGCGACAATACCACCTACCCAGAGGTGTAAGGTACTGATTCGAACTGCTGGGAATTTGAGTTCATAAATACGATTGAAAAATAAACAAAGAATTTTATCGGTCCTGAATTTCACAGTAAGCGAATTGCAACATGAACATGATAACAGTAAACCTAGGGTTACCATGCGTCCGGATTTCGTCCTGACAGTCCGGATTTCAAGCTCACGTCCGGACTAGTGTCTGGATCTTAAAAATGTCCGGAGTTACGCCAGTGAATGCAACGAGTGAGAAATTTGGTTGTAAATAAGACAATCTAACGTATTCGAAAAATATGACGTCATTCAGCCAATGAAAGAAAATTGTTTACACAGTTTACATCCATTTTTGATGAGAAAGTGGCTGGCCTCCTTGTCCAGGCTCCAGTTCAAACAGAAAATTAAAAGTTTTGGCAGTTTTATTTTAACTCTGTTTACATTATTAAAATTTTGAATTACCAAACATTAATAAAAATTTTATCTTCCTTGCAATCTGACGTCTTAATTTTTTTTTTAATTTTAATTTCCTCAAACTCTGTTGTAGTGCTATAAAAGAGGGACATTGGTAGGCAGCTTTTAGAATTTTATACTTTACTTTGAACACCCTTCCTTCCCCCTCCCGGCCTATCCGTATTTCGACTAAAACCGTAAACCCCAATGATCTTGATGGATGCAATTTGTCATATGGCCTCGTAAATTGTCTACGTTGTATTAAGATAGGTCGCTAATATTACGTAAAGCTTCTAATTGCGTCGTGGTATTTTCAAAGTGACAAATACTTTCAATGTTTTTATAAAATATATAACTAGATGCGCAAGCTCTAGATTCAAGGGAATAACGGCACACGTCAAAATTGCATAGGAGAATAAAAGCCTAGAACTAAGGGCCTCCTATTGCAGCAAAATAAAGTGAAATTAGAGCATGGTAAAACTTAGTTGCAAACATTTATGACTATTAAACTCAGAAAATTTTGCTCCGAGCCATACTTCTAGAAACATCTTTACTATTCCATAGTATACAGGAAATAAGGGTAATACTCATTTATTACTCGATACGATATTACATATTTATTTTCGAAATTATTGCGTCAATATAATTTAATTGATGAAGCACGCTAATGCCTATCATTTTGGGAATTTAAAATTTATTCTCTGCTACAGTTATATTGATGATGCTTATGTTTATATCGCAATTCAAGATCGCAAAAATTTTAATAACTGTATTCAAAAGAGAACGCTGTACCTTCCTACCCTTGGGATACGATAAAGTAATGCAAATATTTATCTTGTAATAGTTAAATAGTAATAGACTAGTAATTTGCAAACATACAACACCTAACAGCAACAAAAAACAAAATATTCTGCAAAAATTGCCTTATTATGACCAAAAAATTCTTATTTTCCTTTTATTAGTTGATGTATGACATTTTCCTTTCACTATTAAGTAATTCAGATTAAAAGCAATTAAAAATGGGAAAATGTTGCTTTTTTAAGATTTTAGGCATATTAAATTATATCAAAAATTCAAAACATACCTCAAGAAAAATAGAATGATTTTTTAGTATTTTTTTTTAATATTTTCGCTACCTCTGAAAGATTTATTGAAGAACAATATTAATGTGAATCTTGCTTTTTCTGCCGTTTATTGAGCCAAAATATAACATAATCAATATAAATATCGATTATTTATACTCCGTCACTCCGTCGCTTTTTCTGATGTCACTTATATGGGATGTCATAGGCTCATTGGAATTTCTATCCATTATATTCAAAATGGTACACATAAGCGCATATATCATTTTAGGATTAAATGTGACCGCATTATTGCCTAGGGGTAAGGTGTCGGCCTCTGATTCGGAGGGTTCCAGTCTCGAACCCCGATTCCACTGAAGATCCGTCGTGTATTGGGCCTGTTGCACGTTAAATATTACGTAGGAGATCAAACTGGCGAGTTGCGGAAGTTTGAGGAGGGGGTGCCACCTCAGGTGTCGTCCTCGTCATTTGGCCGTGGTTCAAAATTACGAGGTTCGTCCTAAAATAGCCCTTGAGTTGCTTCACAACGGGACGTTCATAACTAAACTTTAGGATTAAATTTTAAAACTTCTTCTAACATTGACTTCTACAGTTCATCACAAACTCGATAATCGATTTCAAACGACACATAATCGATAGTAAATTATGAAATGCTGAGAGCTTTAGACGAATATATATTTATTTGCACTTTTCAAGGGTATTAACATACCTGAAGAAAGCAGAAGTCGACTATTTTCACTTTATTTCCTTAGAGCGAGTTTACAGACGTAAATAACTTTCTTTTCCATATGAATAAATTTATCTCCACATTTCGAACATTTTTCGGGGCTCAAACTTTAATTATGATAAAATATCAACGAAGAACATTTGGTTGTGACAAATATTAAAGTAATGCTTCAAACCTGATAGAGTAGAATTCAAAAAGAAAGCAAGAAACAAATTGCATTCAATATGGAAATTAAATATTTTTATCGAAAAGCCAGAATTCAAAACAAAGTTCATAAAAGCGTCAGAATCTGATAGAAATTTTCCAAGTAAATTGGAATTTTAATCTTATTCATAACCTTCCAGCGGGAGCGCCCTCTATACCAATATGAAAGGTCGCGCGTATTTCCTAGATACGTCATTGTAAAATATCAATTTTTAAGAGGGTAATTATTAAAATTTGACTAGAATTAGATAAGGGTTAATAAGTAATTGTTTCCGTCCAAACTCACGGAGAGCAGTGGAATAGAATGCGTTTAATGTAATGTCTATTTAATTAGAAAATCAAAACAGAACCTTTGTTCACGATCGCAACATTTATTTTTTGACGATCACACACAACTATATAATGTTTCAAGAGAAGAGAGCAAAAACTGAAAGCGTAGTAGTGCGCATTGGCGCGCACACATATTCTGGCAACCATTTATCGCCAAATTGCTAATTCACAGTTGAAAGGCGCCAACAACAATTATTTTGAATAATTTTGAATTTAAAATGAATAGAAACGTTTTAAACATAAAACACAAAAGCAATATATAATTACCAAAGAATTAGCTGAATGACGTAAAAATAAAATAAATGAAATTGCCAATATTTCCACGGAAGTATTTTCATTTTAAATACAGAAAGTGAAAGCAATATGAAAGTTTAAAAAAATAATTGGAATTTAGATATAAAAAGCGAAAAGTCAATTTCGTAGTCATTTCAATGCAAGGGTCGCGCATATTTCTAAAATACAAATTGCAGATTCGCAGAGTCCTATTAAAGTTTTGAAATCCAAACCATGACTAACAGTCCGTCGATTATATATATTATTTTCTATTCCATGATATTCGTTGAGACTTCATTCCCTTGTCGTACATTTTTCCTTGTTCCTCATTACATTCATTATGGAATCTTATATTAATTTTTTTTTCAAATTAACTATCAGATGCTCTCCATATGGAATCAAAATTCAATTAATCGGTAACTAATCTCTCAAAACATTAAAATATTGAATTATCATCAGGAACATGCACGTGTACAAAATTTCAGATCTCTAGAACATCAGGAAAAGAATGAAAAGTCGACTTCAAAATTCCAGTTTTACAACATGAAGGATGTCAAATAAAATCGCGTGAAAACACTAATCGCACTTTAGTCAGCTGTACTTGACGTTGTTGGGAAGATATTACAACTGGTAATCCCAAAAAGGAATATTTTTCTATCTTGAAACCACAACGAAATAATTACCTAATCCGCCAACCAAAAAAACGAGAGAACTGTCATAGTTAAAACACGCTCGATAGTCAAGAAAATCGAGAAGGAAACCACGACAAACCAAATCTTGATACGACAGAAGGACACGAAAACATTGTTGCAAACGTTAGCTCTCGAGGCGAAACTGCATCGATCCCAGAACGATCGATTCTTCTTTTTGTGCTTTTCCGCCATCCCGCTCTAAACAAAGGTTATGCGAAGGGGGAGGATGCAAATTTATGTACTTTTGTCTTGAAGGGGTCTCGGCGAAGACACTGTCAGCAGCCAAGCGTCTTTTCATTAATATTCAACAGAATGCTGCGGATTCTCGGCTTCCATGTAAGGCTTTCATGATCTGCCACCGGTTCATCCGTTTATTATCCGTTCATTATTCTTACGCATCATTCCTGGTTGGTGAACCAGCACGAAAGAACGGGTTCAGAAATTGTGTCAGTTCCTTTCTCTTAGCACTGTTTGGTGCTCATAGTTTAGATTCAGTGCCATCAATGAAATTTCTTCTAATTGCTTAGCGCATTAGCACAATGCCTGTTATGGAGTCCTTTGACTTTAGCCCGCAATTTCCAATTTCATCGACATGCTGGCGACATCCAACAGACAAAAGACATTTTTGCTTATACTGTATTTTAACAGTACTTATCAAATTTTTTGTTAGCTAATAATATTTAAGTACATTACTCTATAATCTCCTAATTATTAAAATTTGTTAATAGAAAAACATAACATTTTACGCATCATTCCTGGCTGGTGAACCTGCCCGAAAGAACGGGTTCAGAAATTGTGTCAGTTCCTTTCTCTTGGCACTGTTTGGTGCTCATAGTTTAGATTCAGTGCCATCAATGAAATTTCTGCTAATTGCTTAGCGCATTAGCACCATGCCTGTTATGGAGTCCTTTGACTTTAGCCCGCAATTTCCAATTTCATCGACATGCTGGCGACATCCAACAGACAAAAGACATTTTTGTTTATACTGTGTTTTAACAGTACTTATCAAATTTTTTGTTAATTGACAATATTTAAGGTATCCGACTGTGTTCGGAAACATTTTTTTGAAAAATAATTTATACACATTTTTTAATGTTATTTTTCAACTGCATATGTTTTAAAACTATGAAAATGTTGTAAAATTAGGCTTTCAAAATAATATTTTTTTAAAAAAACTGAGAAATTTGAAGAAAAATGACTAAAATATTTGCCTTACGCTAACAGCCAGACAAAATCATATTCTAAATATACATAAATCCTTGTAGGAGTACATTTATATGACAGTTATCTGTGTTACGCTCTAAAATATTTCTTGCACTTCAAAATAATTTTGAGATATAGTTGAACATAGTTACTAAACTGGTAATTTTTCATAAAAAAAATGCTTTTCTTTTATATTTAAGCACTTAAAAATAATATTTGATTTTAAAATTGTCCTTAGTTTTTAGAGGAAAACATCAAGCATATTACAGAAAACAATCTCAGAAAATTTCATATCAATACTTGAATAACTTTTTGAGAAATCATTGTTACGGTCGACAGTTTTCCTCAAAGATATCATTTCTCAGAAAACACATTTAAAGTTTTCGTGCAACATGAAATAATGCTTACAGTTTGATAATAAAACAGCTGTAACTCCATTTGTAATTCACGTAGAGTAAAAAGTGAGACAGTTTTAGAAAGCTGATTAAACAGACTACAAAATTAAGTCATTTTTTGATAATTTCATCAAAAACGACGATTTTAAACCAGTCGGATACCTTAAGTACATTACTCTATCAAGTCCTAATTATTAAAATGTATTAATAGAAAAATATAACATTTTAAATCGTACATCGCCAGTCAGCAGTGGCTGAAGCGGCATGAACGAAACGTATACCGTCGGTCAACAGTGACTGACGCGGCATGAATGAAAAGTATTCTGTCAGTCACCAGTAACTGGCATAGCGCTTAACGCCTTAATCTCCCCTGGTGACATGTAGGATACTGTAGGAATAACATTCTGTTTAGTTGTGGTTTAGTTCAGTTTAATTTAATTTAGTTATATTACCGTCCCGTTTTGAAGCAACACGTGGGTTATTTTTAGGGTTGCCATGCGTCCCGTATATATGGGCCTGTTACCGTATTTCGCTACTCAGTTACGTATTATTATTTGTCCCGCATTGTCAACACAGAGAGTCTATTCAACCAGTTTTTGTATATCTAAAAGATTATTTAGAGAAAATTAATACAAACCAAAACAACTATGAAATCGAGCATGGAAGAGAAATGGATGAAATTTTTTGCATATACACAGGGTATTGATCAGAATACATGTCTAATAAAGCTATACGTATTCCCCACTATGCCATCGTGGAGAGAATGTTTTTCCAGTTGTCAACTCCATGGTCGAACTAGAGAAACAGTTGTCAGTGAAGACAAATGAAGTAATTTTGATTTGTCATTATAATTTTAAAATGATTTGCGCCTATTTTTATAATTATGTGAAAGAAGAAAATGATAAAATTAAGAAAGCAAAATCAATTTTAAAATACGACTGGGCTAAAAAGGATTAGCCTCGCATCTTTCTTACTATTCTACGTGTTCATTGTATTACATTGTATTTTTTTATCAGAGTAAAATAAGCTATTACCTACCCACTTTTTTCATGTTTTATTTATTTAGCACTTAAACGTCCCGTATCAATGCTCGGCAATTTTGGCAACCAGTCATTTTCCATTATGGCAACCCTATTTGCCATTTGCCCATTATGGGCCCTTTTGCCATCATGGCAAACCTCTTCATTTTGTACCTAGGTCAGATGACTAGGACGACACCTGAGTTGGCACCCCTCTCCAAACTTCCGCACCACTCCAACGGGAGGATGTGTTGCCTCCTTACGCATGATTTAACGTGCAACAGGCCCAATACAGGACGGATCTTCAGTGGAGTTTAATTGTGAATTGGCATCCTTTATTCGTGTCTTTCCATTATCTTTCAACTTTTGCAGTACTTTCTCTTACAATTATTGCTAAAATAGATAAGCAAGTCTCACTGTTCTCCAAAAGACGCAAAGTACACATTTCAGCGATCTGAATGTAGGTGGCAGGTGGAAGTTTAGAAAGTAGGATGCTATTGCTCTTCTGACCAAGGCTAAAAATTGTGATGTTCATCTAAAAGTACCCTAGCTTCAATATAGGATGTTAATCTAACAAATGAATTAGTTAAATAATAAAAATTTCAGTGACGTTAGTCTCAGTTTTTAAAGTTATTTCAAAATTCAAAGAAACCAAATGCATGCAGATAAAGAGTGAAAACATTTTTAAAGGTTAAGCAATGAACAGAAATATTTTCACATGCAGTTCTGGAATATATGTCAGAAGTCGCCTCTTTGAAAAACCCACTGCAGTTCTAGAGCGACAAATTTCAAATAAGCTCTCAGTTAATGAAAAATTAAATTTGTTTTTCCAATCATAGGTATCATATAAAAGCACTTTTTGCGCATGTTTGGCGGTTAAAAGGACTGTTAATTGTCCTCAAGTCTGACCCTTTACGTTTTTTAATATGATATTCTATAGTTCATCAAAATAATAAAATATTAAAAATGGTAACAAAAAACTCAAAACATAAAGTTTTCAAAAAGGAAATTATCTAAAGCAAACTTTTGATGAACCTATACCAAAAATGAATTTTAATGAATTTTTCATAGACCGATATATTAAAATGTCGTCAATAAATCTTTTATTGTTCTGCTGATTTGAAAAGCACTTTTGAAGATCATTGGACACACACAGTTGAAGAGTTCTTCTAGAAATAATGGCTTCAATGCTACGTTTTCTAATAAAAAAATTCTTTCCCCAAAATGCTAGATTAAGTCAATTAAAAACCCGATGGGTGAATGTAGATTTTTGGAGGGAAACTAAGCTTAAATTAGAAAAGATGTCCTAATCTCTTTTTAGCATTGTTATCTAAACTAGAATGTCAAATTAAATAAATTAGGAATAAGACTGGCAAAAAGTGAGCACCCAGGTGTAAAATCTTTTATCGTATGTTGATAACAACCGTGAATAATTTTAACATATTATATCATTTCCAAAACAAAATCATATCATATGATAAATCTCTGTCTAAATATTTAACTCATTCAGTAGCGTAGCAGAGCTTAATATGATTTGTTCGCCATGGCCATCAATTTTAGTGTAATAACGCCCAGGGCAAGCATTATGTTTTCGCTCCTTCGTCATATTTGGGCTTAAAAAGTTGCATAAGCATACTAACATTGTGTCTCCATGGCGCCCCCTAAGATTGATGCCGTCACTACAGCACTGAATGTTATAGCTTATACCTGAAAGGGTACAAATTAAGTTTCCTTCTAGGTTTTATGCATTATTAATAGAAATAAAAAAGTTCAACTTAAATGAATTATTAATGTAGGATATTACCCGTAAAGAATAATTTAGTCACTGCATAAAGAACAATGTAAGAGCTAGATTAATTTTTTGGCGATAGATGGAACCACAGTTCTGCTCTGTACGAACTACGTCAGCGCCCTCTTTTTCCCTAACAAAACCAGACTGCACGCTGGGAGCAGGCAGCACACCGCAGGCAGCCAAAATGTAAATACCTCTCTCAATCCCTCTGTTGACAGATCAGTCTTGGCGCAGTTAAGCCGCCGATCTTCCCACTAGGGTAACTATGTCCCGTCTCACTTTCCTTATGGCTCTCTAATCTCTAAATCTTAATATCATAATAGTCTTAACCCGTAATATCTATCCCTCTTTAATCTAGCTCACCTAGTAAATATGACTTTATGTAAATTCTCAACATTCTCGTAAACTTTTTGTGTATATACCTTTCCCCCCTGTAAATTCTCCCTATAGTACTTTAATAAATGTTTTGCATTTAACTTAAAGTCTACTCACTTATTTTATGTAACATTTTGTTCTAAATTTAATGTAGTAAAAACCCTTAAATCCCCTATACATACTACTTACCCATTAATTGGGGCATTTTGGGACATTTTGTGGGCATTTTGTTTTGAACAGAATCCCACATTAATAAGACTGGTAAAATCAAGCTCTGACAAATAAAATCTTTTATCATGTATTGATGGCAACAGTTAATGCTTTTCGCCGACGTAATCCCCAATGACTTCATTTCAAATACAAAATCAGATTGTCCGTTCCGTTTTCTGTTCAGTCTTTTGAACCATCCAGCTTACAGAATAAATTTGATGAAAAATTAGGGTTACCATACGTCCGAATAGTCCGGATTTCACGCCCGGACTAGTGTCCGGATCTTCAAAATGTCAGGATTTACGCCAGTGAATGTGACAAGAGATGAATTTGCTTGTAATAGAGAAAATCTGACGTATTCGAAAAAGCTGACGGCATTCTACCAATGAAAGAAAATTTATTGTTTACACTGGTTACAACCTTTGTTGATGAGAAAGTGGATGAGCCTCCTTTTCCAGGCCCCAGTTCAAATTGAAAATTAAAGTTTTGGCAGTTTTGTTTTAATTCTGTAATTTTGATTTACCAAACATTATAATAAAAATTGTATCTTCTTTTAATTCTCATGTCTTAGTTTTTTTTATTATATTTTTATTTCCTCAAACTTTGAACTAGTGTTATGAAAGAGGGTCGTTTTTAGGCAGCTTTTAGAATTTTATACTATACTTTGTACCTCCCAAAGATACTCTAGCAACCCCTCGGCGTGTCCGGATTTCAACTAAAAAAATTATGGTAACCCTATGCAGTGGCGAATGCAGGATTCGGGTCTGGGGGAGGGGGCTGTGATCATAAGAATTTTGTATCGTAGTGACGAATGTCAAACCTCATGGCTTATGAAATGGATTATGTAAACCAAAACACTTTAACTTTACAGACTTTCCTCATCTAACAATAAGAATCATAAAGAACACTACAATACTTTCGATAATTTAATAAAAAATGCTATGAAATAACAAGCCAAAAAAATGTTTTTGACCTCGTCAACGCTACAAGTACAAGTGGAATGACTAGAAAAGTAGGAAAATTTTCAAGCCTGTCAAGCCAGAAAGCAATGTTATCACGATTTTATTATTATTTTTTAAAATGAAAATTAGGAACAAAAAGTTGTAGTTGTTTTAAATAAAATCAAGAATTTTGGTTTAGCTCTGGGGGGGGGCTGCAGCCCGATAGCCCCCCCGGATTCGCCACTGGCCCTATGTAAAATGCATCGACTGGAGTAACAATTTTTCTATTTCAAGACATTTTGTTGCCATCGAGAGCAATAATGTTGTCATCCTTTCATTTGAAACGTAACATTAACGGCTCTTAAAAGATCGAACACCTAGTAACAGAGTGCTCATCCAACATTTGCAGTAGTCATCGAGGGATAAATTACAGCATCCGATTGCAATCCTCCTGCCATTATCCAATCCACTACCGTCTAATTGATATAATTCCGAGGAAGCATCCAATTCTGGATTCATAGCGAGCCAAATCACCTTGAGGGCGATGACCAAGTGGTCGGTGTCTCTATTTGGGGTGGATCGAAGACTATCTGATGGCGCGTGAGCTGCCCGCTAGGGACACCACACCCAGATTCTAGTAGCGCTCGCGATAAGGCTTGATGGAACACCCTCGGCCTTCGAGTCGTCTGACCATCACGATAGGCCCTTCTTTTTTTATTTTCCTTTTTCATCGTACCGCTACACGCAGCGGCGATTGGACATCAGATAGCAGAGATCGGAGAACGTCTGGTGGTGGCTCGACGCCAAAAGTCCGAAATGGCCAGTTAATTCCCCAGATGGGGAAGAATGGAGATTTAGAACCGAGATGGGTTTATTTGTGGACAAAATCTCGAATTTATTGAGTGGCCATTCAGAATGTAACAAATGGTGTATACTTTGGTCTGGATTTGAGGTTCTGTTTCTTTGGTTGGCTGTGTTAATGCGTAGAAGATGGATGTTGCAGTTTGCAGTGCTTACAGGAAAGTCTTCCATTTCCGGTTAAGGAAAAAGATATTGCGTACTATTTTATTCAGATGTGGTTTTTCCTTTAAGGGG
>BGPR01001402.1:38095-56718 GCA_013235015.1 Araneus ventricosus
CATTTGCAGTTAAGGAAAAAGATAGATATTGCGTACTATTTTATTCAGATGTGGTTTTTCCTTTAAGGGTGTTAGATTGCAAATATTGCATTAACATCATTTTTCGGCTTTGTCAGTATTTTTAATTAATTTAATTCTTCGCCACTAAAGTTTCTTTCTTTTCTTGTGGCAACTTTGGAAAATTTTGAAATTCAAACGTTAATTTTAGCCGTTTCATTTAATTTCTAAATTTTACTTAATTATTTACTTTGTTTTCGATTTAATTAGTATTTGTCTTATAGTAAGTATATATAGTAGTGTAAACAACTTTTGTTGTTGTTTCCATTAAGGTTTCAACTTTATTAATTTTTAAATTCAAATTTTGCTACGGGATTATTTCTTCGCCATCTTGGCTCGCGTAGGTTTTTGGCGCTATGAGGTCTTGGGCGTCTGTATCTGGAATCGTTTTCCGTTACTTTTTGAATTCCTTTGTGATGGGCTAAGCGAGTGGTTGGTTGTTCCAGCTGTGGGCCCCCAGGGCCGGTTGGGCCTGGGGTCCTGTCTTGTCTTGCCTCTGTTTTATTTTTTCCGTTAATATTTTTTGTATTTTTGAGTCTGAAGCTGAAGATTCTTATTATTCTTCATTGGTATTCCTAAAAAGATGCATTTTGAAAAAACACAGTGATGTATGGTCTGAAAGACGAGATGAAGTTTTTTTCTACAACACTATGCCTGAACAATCTGTGAATTAAGGTGCTGTGTGTGAAAGAAAGCATTTCTTCTTTATGCCGGAACAATCTGTGAATTAAGGTGCTGTGTGTGAAAGAAAGCATTTCTTTCTTCTTCATTTTAAAATGATCTCTGCTATATGGCGGCATGAACGCTGATTTTCATCAATGTTACAGAGTTATAAATGATCATCACCTTTTACAAGATCTGCAATATGAGTAATACCTTCAGCATTTTTATTCTTCATCGTAATAATGTGTACTCTTAATCACAGAGATCGTGATCATCTTTTAAACGTCTATTCCTGCTCAACGTTTTTTTTTTTTATCTTCAGCTTTTCCGATTTTTGAATGAATGATACAAGTCTAAAAAAATGGCCGAAGAAAATGCGAAAATGTGCAAGTTGCATACTTCAAAATATCATTGTTAAGTGAATATAAAGAAAATTCACTTATGTAATGGTATTCATCAATTCAAGAAGTGTTTGTTAATAATGATCATTACATCTCTATCAAATTTAGGTTGTTTTTTTTTACTTTGTGTTCTGAAATATAATTCTTAGGCCTGCAGTGCTAATGTGTAGCTACAATTTTTATTTTTTGTTTTGTTTGATAAATGTTCATTCCTGTGCATCAATTTTTATGCATATATCTAATTTTTGTGGCAGTAATTAATTTCAATATCAGTAATTGTTAAATAAAAAATTATTTAAATTTAAATAAAATTGCTTTTGTTTAATTATTTTTTAGCATTGTACTACCACTATATGCGAATTGACTTAATTATGTAGCTAGGGTTTTCAGATCAGCAAAGGTAGGTGATATATCAGTATTGCTAGAATTGCTTTTTTATCGTGTTAATTTTTTTAGTACCCAGAATTAATTGTTCAATATATATTTTAATTTAATAATTATTTTTCTGTGCATTCTACCTTGCTTCAGTGTTTTTATAATTATCCTAGCTACCCCATTCAATATTTAATGCCCTTATTATTTGTTCCCCCAACATATTTGATCCTCAACATTTGGGTCCCCCAATATTATTTATAAATTTACAAAGGGGCATACGACTATTAAACCTTGGAAAATTTACGATTTTAAAGACATATATCATTCCCCTGTTTATTCTGAACAATTTAAAACAACCTGCATTAAAAAAATTCTCATAATTATAAAAGTTATTGGCTGAGTTAATGCGCAGAAGATGGATGTTGCAGTTTGCAGTGCTTAGAGGGAAGTCTTCCATTTGCAGTTAAGGAAAAAGATAGATATTGCGTACTATTTTATTCAGATGTGGTTTTTCCTTTAAGGGGGCATACGACTATTAAACCTTGGAAAATTTTCGATTTTAAAGACATATATTATTCCCTTGTTTTTTCTGAACAATTTAAAACAACCCGCGTTAAAAAAAAATCTCATAATTATAAAAGTTATGAAGGAAAATGTATCAGCTATTCAACGTAAACATTGAATATGGCCATATCTTTAAAGCACTATATCTCAAAATGTGTTTTTTTTATATTGAATCACGATATCTCAAGAACTATTGGATATTTATTTTTACATTAAATTTTTATTGAATACGTATTGTGATATGCTCTACGAATTGAATCGTAGTTTTCTGCATATTTTCTCCAAAGAAGTTTCTTTTTTTTTGGGGGGGGGGGCTAGAAATGTTGAAATTTTAACAATTTTAACATTTTTATTTTAAATTGGTATATAAAATAGAAATTAAATTTAAAAGTTAATAAATTGAGGTTCAGTTTCTTAAACAGACTGTTTGGATTACTTAGATATACAAAATATTAAGTTTAGACAAATATTTTATCCGTTATCATGCGCGCAAGGTGACTATCTCAGTTTTTCTCCAAAAATTATACCCATATTTATTACTCTCCTCAAATAAATACAAATCAATATTGAGATTTGAAAACGTTTGTACAATAACAGAAGGAGCATATTTTTCTAGAGAAAAAGTTAGTTTTTGAAATCTTTTGTTTTAGGGATATAATGTATCGAATTTAACAGATTTTTCCCCATTCTTCGGAGGTTTAAAGGGTGTATGTCCCCTTAAGGTGCTCTTGCCAGTGAATAGGTTTTGTATGAAAATCATTTTAGAAAATAAGTAAAGTATATATCTCCCTTTTTAGTGACAATCTAAAAATTATTGAAGCACTTAAATATAACTGAATCTTATATCATTTGCAATCACTATTATTGTAAAAAAATCAATAAATATTTCTATGTACTTCAATCAACAGTTAATTGCGTAAGCTAATTTGTTGGGCCAAATAGATCTTATTACTAATTTTTTTTATTTTTAGAAGTGAGCTGTTCTTGGCATAAATCTTTCTTAAAATATTTGTGTCTGCAATGCATTTGCTTGCAATTGACCATATCACATTCACTGTAAAATGCGTAATTTTAATTCTGCATATTAGTAAAACCTTACTATACCTTAACCTTATCTAATCTTAAACCAGAAGCTGGTTTTTATCAAATGAAAACATGTACAAAGATGACTTTCATCATGCGAATACTTTTCACTGATAAAAAGATTAGGTAACATTCATCGTTAAACTGAGTCAGAACACATACTACATAACGCGACCATTATAGAAATTAACTCAGTTTTAATCTGCTAATTTACCTCTGATACCTATAAGTAGAAATCATGTTTGGACTGAAATTCGGCTATTTTCTGAAAATGTTTTTTTTTTTTGTCAATTTGGCGATCCTAAAATGTGGTTACGTAAAAATTGTTTCACTGTTTCTATATAAGCAAGACAAACCAACAAGACCAAGTCTGACAGCAGCGAAGCAACACCTCGCTCTGCTCTTTGCCACACAGATTCAGATTTCCACCACTTCCGAAGAACTTTAGCGCATTCTGGGTTACAGTTTTAGTCGACTGGAGGTCTCCGCAGCGGGCTATACTCCATAAATCTCATCTCTCGTCTCACGCTCACTGTCGAGTACCGAGTTGCATCGATTCTGTAAAAGTTGCTTCCCATCAAGCGTTTACTTACTGGGGAGAAAGCACTACAGATTTAAGCGAAAGTTTCATAATATTAAGTAAAATAATTTACAACTAGCTGTAATTGAAATTAAACGTCAAACGAGAATGAAATTTTTTAACATTATACTTTTAAAAAAATAAGTGCAGGATAAGACTAGTATAACTGTTAGCAACCGATGAAGAACAGCCGTTACTAAATCTTTTAGAATTACTACAAATTTTGGCAATTAAAAGTTTTAAAAAATCGCTTTGAAATGTACAGAACTGAAAATCGGTAAAAAAAAAATTCCAGAAGGCCTTTAAAAGTCCTCATATTCGTCATATGCATTTATAATGTAAGGGACGCCTTCTGAGTGTTTACTTAAAGATGTCTTAGCGTGATCGCATTTTGTTTTCGTAATAAAATATATCTATAATAGAAAAGCCCAGTGATGCCACTAACGCTGGGTGGGGCTTAAAATAACCCCGCCCGTTTTGCCTGCGTCATTATTTAACGAGCAAATCGGATGATTGACTAAGACCTCATTGCTTGCTTCGTTCTTACTTGAATTGCTTTAATAGTTTAAGTGTAACAGCAACAATTAAGTATAAATAATACAACAATGATAGATGGAGCATTAGACGTTCTACCCACAAACATAAGCAGTGATGTATAAGGCCGAAGTTGTTAAAACTCAAATGTCCATACTATCTTATCTGATGAAAAAACATGCAGAGAAAAACGCAGTAAACCATTTAGCAGGTTCACGAAGCGACAAATATTCAAGCAGAAGTTCTCTCGGAATTCAGTTGCCTAGACACGCGACAGAGGAGAGAAAACTAAGTATATTAGAGTTAATTAGGGAAAATTGGATACGCTTATTTTTGTGTATCAATGTTATTACAGGCAGCGACCGCGCGTGGGAAGCCATCAGCGTCCGCATCACTGCTGAATGACGTCATACACGTTTCTACACTTCTCCAGGCTACAGAAAAGTTATTTGAATTGAAACAAATTTATTTTTAAACATTGAGCTGCATAAGGGGACTTGGTACCCAAAACCCTTTTCTACAATTTTGATCAAACTTTTTAAATTTTGTACTAGATAGGTGTAAACTGTGCAGAAACATAGATTTCTAAAATATTTTTCGGGTTCAAGAGTTTCAAATTTAAATTTTTTTAATTTTTAAAAATATTAAGCTTCTTTAAAATGCTACTTCTCATACAATTTTTAATATTTTTCCCCAAATATTTTGAAAGGGACATCTCAATGTACTCAACAGAAATAGGGATCGGATTTTTGATATCTACATTAGTTTCCGAGGGAAAAAAATCTCAAAATTTTGTAAAAATTTTTTAGAAAATATCAGAATTTTTTACTTTGAACATTTAAAAAAAATATTCTAATCAAATTTTTTACAAATCCATCCCTAATTCTCGTAAGCATGCATTTGTCAGTCAACAAAAAAAATTTCGAGTAATTAGAATGAGAAGAGATTGATTTTTAGCATTTTGTAGAAGACACAATTTTGGAAAAAAGGAAACCGAGGAAAACAGCTTTAAAGATTTCAACACAATAAAATTGTAATAAAAACAACTTTTATGAAGCTAGTTTTTTCCAGAGCAATAAACTGACATTTGTAAGTCCTAAGGTATCACATTTTATTAATATATTATTATTACCATAATTATTAATGAGCATCATCATAGACAGGGATAATCAGAAAAGTTTCGAAAAAGAAAATTTCACTTTCAATTTTTTTAGTCAAAATATTTAATAAATGATATGCATTTCTATTTATCAAATATACAATATTAATACACAACAAAAATTTTAAACCATTTTATTGACAATGAGAAATTCAATCAAAAAGAGAAGCGAAAGCAGTGATGATGATTCAAATGTGATTAATAAATAGTAATAACAAGCAAAAGCAGTAAAACAGTAAACAAACAAAGAATAAACCTTTACGGGTTCAAACAACTGTCTTGCTTTGCTTTCGTGGAAAAAAATTAGGCGTCTTTGCATCTTGCACATGAAATATGCATGATGTAAACATTGGAAGTGGCTTTCCACGTGTTAGACAAAATAACTTCATATCGCACTAAATATTTGTCCGATTGATTTGAAACTTTCAGATTGTTAAGTCAAAGGTTCAAGGATAATTTTCCACTCAAAATTAGAAAATCGATATTTTCATCGATTTTCCGAAATTCTTAGGGTCACGATGTCAAAAAGTAAATTCTGTTCTAATGCATTATTACTTTTAAAGAAATTAGTATCATACAGAGGTCTATTTAAACTAGTGTATTGATACATTGGATACTATTGCCACACTAAAACTTGAGATGACACTGATTAAAGTTATATTCTTCGTATTAGAACAAATTCTTACAGATTTTCTATATTACAATAATTGCCTCTGTTAGTCTATTTCCAATAGAAAGACTGGCAAAATCTGCGATACTCTAAAACAGTGACTATTGTCTTGTTTTTACAAATAAATTTTTTTAACTACTGTTTTTAACCACTTAACTGAATAGTTTTCTTTGCTATCTAATAAGATGACCCCTCCTGTTTTGGAAAGGGGCTGTCGTTTTCATTCATCTAAGAAGGCATAGGATACTCAAGATGTTTATGGATCCTACATATCTTTTGTGTCAAATTATAAAGCCAATTAATGATTCAATTTTAGTTTATAAGACTAAAATTTCGATAATTCGATGCACGAGTATTCTCGGGCTGTTAAGTTAAGCTGTTAAATACACATTTCCAATGTTTTAAATTGATGAATAGGTGTAGCGACGCTTTAACTTTAATTTTATTTCCGAACATAATCTAAATACCTGGAGACTTTTAAATTTATAAGAATAAACATTTTAAGAATATAATTTATTTAAGATATATTTTAACAAGTAAATTTTTCTCCATTGGCTCTTTATTAGCTTTAAACCCTTTTGGGTCGTCGTGGCATATAAAAAAATAGAAATTTTAGTGTTAAAACAGTCGACACCGTCGTTAATTTAACGAGGTCTAACAGTTAAAGATATTTGCGATTTCTCCTCTCTTAAAAGAGATTTTCTCGTCCTCATAATAAGATATTTCTTCGAGAGGATAATAATAATTAATCCAACTTTGTGTTAATATCATCATCTTTACGAATTGTTACAATGATACGAAGAATTAAAAATCGTGCATTAATTCTATTTAACAATGCACATTAAACCATCATCACGCAATCCGTCTGAAGAGGCCGATGAATCAGCTGAAAGTTCGCGCCAAGGCAAAGATTTTATTCCAAAACAGCCTCGTTAGCACTTTCTCCAGAGAAAAGCCTTCCAGAAGTGATATTCCGGATAATAGAAGACAACAATTACAAAAGCCGAAAACGAATTCCCTTCGACAAAAGGTTTTGTTTACGCGTTTCGGGGCCCTTTTGTTGGGGCGCGCGACTAATTCGCCTTATCAAGCCCCAACAAAAATGGGCTTCAGGACGAAAATTGCGATATTTAAATTCCGGAATGGCTCGGGCGAAATTGCTTCCTTCTGAAAAGCGATGAATGCGCAGTTGCATTATGGGCAGAACCAGCTGCAACTTCCGGTTCTGAAACGAGATGCCGATTTAGAGAAGGCGCGCTTTGCCAAGACCCGTCCGGTCGAAAAGGAATTATTTTCCAAAAGAGGATGTTTCATTGACAAAAAGGCTAGCCATTATATTTTCAGAGAGAAAGAGAGAGAGTTATTGCCATTCTTTAATTACAAAAGCGATGCATTCTTTAATGGATTATGCTGTGTTTTTATCAAATGTTAATGATGTTTTCTTCGTTTTAGGAAAATAACAGGATAAAAAACATTCATGAGGGTAGTAATTCCTTCCGTAATCTTTTAGTAATGAGCCATTGTTTTTGAAATAAAAAGAATTGTTAGTAAAAAGTTCTTTTCCGGTACAGAAAATAGCTGATGAGAAGCATCAGTTCATAAGCATAAATAGGTTTTGTCGTAATTTATTTGCTGATCCGAACTTTTAGAAATGAGATTCATTTTCCAAAAGAGATTTGAATCAAAACATAATAGATCTGAAATTACGCATATCATCGATAAGCATCATAAATAAATAAAATCACATTAGAATCTGCTAATGTTACAAAAAAATTTAATGCGAAATTTAAAATTCATGTACTTACTTCTATAAAAGACAAATGATTTTTAGATTAGTTCTTACTTTTCTGCTTCAAGCACAAAATATCATTTGTTTTCAAAAACATGTAAACAACAACCAAAATGAAAAATGGAAGAATCTTTCATTGATTATTTAGAATAAGCAAAAAGCAGACGATATTTTTCTTCGACTTTACATGGGAACATTTATTTTATAATAAATCTTTTTTCATAAAAACTTGTTGTCGTTAAATGGAAAATAATGAAGTAAAATCTATCTTAAGAAGTAGTATTATATTCATGCAATCAACTCTACTTTCTGTTTCTACCTTTGTTCTCACGGTGTGATTTTAACTATTACATATTCACACAAAGACATGCAGGTTTCATAATTACTCGGGTTCCTTCATAGGTTTTATAACTGTCTCTCAGTTCTCACCTTCACAACATCTTTATTTGAGGTAACATCGAAATTTAAGTTCCTTAAATACAGTATTACCCAGAATTTACTTCCCCGTCGTTTATATAATTTTTTGTTTGTCCTTTCAGATTTCTAGAGCATTTTTACCTGTGCAAAGTGGCTTCCCAATATTTACACCGCCCTTCCCTAGTTTATACTACTGTTCCTCTAGTCCCTTGAGAAGTGTAAAAGAAAGTTAAAACTGTATATTTTATAACAGATGTGGTCACAGAGGTTTCCCTATCTATATGACTATTGTACCAAGGTGTTATTGAAAATAAATTTTTAAATAGTCAATAACAAATTATTTAAGAAATTATTACAACGGAAACTAAATCCTGAAGGAATAATTTAGTATGACGATAACATCTAGATTACCAATCCGCATTCCTCCCAAACTGATGCTGAAAGAGTTATATCTACAATATTAACACGAGAAAAGAATATACAAAGTATCTACACTTATCGTTATCAATAGCTAATTTCTAAACCGTTAGGGATAGACATATAGTTCCAATTGGAAAAATGCTTTAAATGAAGGAGGAAATTATAATATATGTTTTTGAGTCACTAAATATATTTCTGAAAAAAATACGAATTCTAACTTTTTATACGTTCCCCCGGTCCTATCAGTCATATTTAGTAAAATATTCTTGACGTTCTGACATTTTAAACAAAACAAGTCCCACTCTTCTGCGACTAAAACTGAGCGAGTTCTGGAGCTTCGAATTTCCTGATTTTTAACCAATCAGCGGCCTCGTCGAGCAAGTGCTGCGCATTGATTGGTGGATCGTCTTCAAGACGGCTATTGAAATGGTGTAAACTGGTCTAAGTCAGCTATATTTACAACTCCATAACTCGGTAAGTTTTAGTCGCAGAAGAGTGGTACTTTCTTTGTTTAAAATATTAGAGTGTCAAAAAAATTTACTAAATATGACTGATAGGACCGGGGGAACGTATAAAAAGTTAGAATTCTTAAATTTTTACGGAATATATTTATTCACTCAAAACACATATTATAATCTTCCCTTTATTTAAAGCATTTTTCCAATTGGAACTATATGTCTATCCCTAACGGTTTAGAAATTAGCTATTGTTCACGATAAATGTGGACACCCTGTATATATAAGTGAATAGCACGCGGTTTTAGAAGTAATAATAAGTATATTTTCCAAAAATTCTTATGTCAATGAAATTGCTCAAATTTTTGCTCACAAGCTGTCAGAAATGTTTGACATGAATGGATAATGTAATCAAGAACCTTCTGGAAGATTGTCGACATATCTTAGATGGCCGAGGCAGCTAATAAGGAAAGTGAAACAATCTGCTCAGAATTGTCCTCAGGGGTATCATACACCAAACTTTCAGATGATCCAAGAAAAAGTAATTAACATAGAATATGTCAAGTAATAGTGTTAGCCAATGTATGAGACCACCATTTCTGTCCCAGCGTTGTCCGAATGTCCCTTTTGAGTGCTTGTGAAAGTCGTAGCGGAAATGCGTGAGGACCCCATCCTGATGGAACCACATTTCAAAATGTAATGACCGCTGGTTTTGTTGTTCATAAAAAATTTATCCCAAAACTATTTGGTAACTCCATCAGTCCAGACGTTCACGTACGAGGTACTATCCTATTTAACGTTCCACTATAATGACTGAGCAACATTTACTGAAAATATTCGTGTAACATGGAGATTTTACAACATTATTTATTGATTGAAAATGACGTTTTTGCTCTGAATATTAATACGATTCTTTTCATCTTCTTATATGATTATATATTATAGTGAAGCAACACTCTAATTTCTACGGGAGTTTGTACATGATTTAGAGAAACACCCGCCTTGTATAAGACATTAAAATGAACCATCCCGCCCTGACGTATTGTCCGGGAAATCTCATTGACAATAGCTCCAGCACTGAAACCGGAGTTCTAGTAGAAATCACTGGTCACCGCCCGACCCTCCCCCCAAAGGGGGCACCTGCTATCACTGGAGGGAGGACTCAATCCAACCATTACTATACCCTCCAGGAGAAGCGAGGATCCACTTGCTTATCCGGCGGCTTCTCATCCTCTTACTCGTGGCGCCCCCCCCCCGCGGATAACATAATAGCCCTGGGCAAGCAGGCCGGCGGTCGCGGCAAAATTTATTTGTCTGCTACGGGGTCGTGTTTAGTTTATTTTAATTAGATTAAAACTATTTTTGAAGCAACTCGAGAGCTGTCTTGGGACGAAACCATAGACAGATAACAAGGACAACACCTAAGCCATCACCCCCTTTTCAAACTTCAAAAGTTTGACTCTCAACATTTATAACGAGCCATATACTCTACTGAACTTTAACCTCTTTAGGATCGTATTTTTTTGCTGTCTAATAAGATGACCCCTCCTATTTTGGAAAAGGGCTGTCGTTTTCATTCATCTAAGAAGGTATAGAACACTTGAGATGTTTATGGATTCTACGTAATTTTTGTGTCAAAAGATAAAGCTAACTAATGGTTAAATTTTAGTTTATAAGTCTAAAAATGCGATAATTCGATGCTCGTCAATATGACGGACGTGAGGCTTAAGGGGTTAATGAGAACTTTGATAGTTTCGAACCCGCACCCCTCTTGTCCCAATGCAGAGACTCTCCCATGACGCCACCGCATCATAATGCAGTCATGACTAGAATGAGTTGGAATAGCCTTCACCTTTCCTCTTTTATTTATATTCCAAAAGAAACAATTCATTATAAACAACGTTCTATTTCTATCGACATGTCTAAAGAGCTTCCCCTCTGCGATTTCGATGCAAATGATGGGAAAACACCCTCATTTTATTCTCTCTTTATTTTTCAATACAACTACCTATGCAAACTTGAACCCCAAGTTGCAAACGTTCGAAAAGCCTTGACCTGTACCAAGGCCTGTTTGCTAATGCTTCTAAACAACCAAATATTCTTGCGTGATAAATAAAGATGCTGCATCTCCAGAGGGTTCTTGCCGTTATGTCCGAAAACAGACCTCCCTCCATCCCCCTTATCAACGATTTAAGATACAGAAAGACCCTTCACTTTACTTATTCATTCCCTTTCTTGGGGTGAGGGTTGGTAGAGAAGCACGAGAACATCTTACCGCGATTAAAAACAGTACAGCCTCATAAATATTCAGGCAAAGACTTCCCAGCAAAGGCCACTTTAGGAACAAAACAACCACCGCCGAATTCGCCTTTTTTTAAAAAAAAATAATCGTTGATTCTTTTTCATCGCCCCCCTACCCACTGGAAAGAGGCGGTCCCTCCCTGAAAATGGATGAAGGGACTTCTGGAAACCTCACGAACCAGTTCTCCCTGTGGATTTTCCATCCGCAAATACGGTCTCCTAGCCGTATGATAGATAGCGATTCTGAGCCCCAAAAAGCCAAGGGGGTCGATTGAAAAAATAATAAGGATAGACCGAAGAAAATAGAAGGGCAAGAAAAAATTTAAAGGAAGCCAACTTCGAACAGTTTATTTACTTTTCTGCCTTCTCATACCGAGAGGCATTTCCGGTCTAATCGGAACTATTCTTCCTTTTCTTGGCGGGAAAAATGAATTTTTGAATAAGGAAGAAGAGAGCGATCTTTAATTTATGATTTTCGATTTTGTTCCTTTTTCGGAGAAAAGTAAGGGGCTTGAATCATTTATTCACTCAAAATTTACATCTGGTTAAGCAGAAATCGTAAATTTCCCCCCTCGGTGGACCAGAAGATAGCGTGTTCTCACTTTGACATTCGATTCGAAATTCCTTGCTGGAAATTCGATTTAGGGATTTTTTTCCAGCTCGCGATGAGCCGTGTTGTGGGAAGATTTCTCAAATAAAATGGCTCCCGAGTGACGTTTGCAAATGAAGCAAGTTTGCGGCAAAGTGTTCTGAACTTTCGTAGGCAGATTTGATCAGCGGTTCGTTTGGTTTATGAGCCTAACGATTTTTCCAGCAAGCCTCATGCTTAGAGAAAGCGTATATGAGCTGATACAGAGTAACTTTACTTTCTTCGATTATTCACTAACAGTAATATTACCATACAGCCTGCAAATGATGTTGAATAATGATTCACACTAGGGCTGGCATAATTTAGGCAGTAGGATAAAATTATGCTTCACATATATTCACGTTTGATTGACTGTAAGTTGAAATTCCTTTTTAAATTATCATGGAACAGGTTTTTGACATACACTGACATTGCATTTTTGGAAAATAAATAACAGTTTGTTTTTATTCCATTTTTTAAAAATAAAAATAAAGATTTAAGAAGAAGAATTCTATTTTAAAATATTAACCCTTTCGGTACGGAGGGGCTGGCCGCGGTTATACATTCGTGGTACGAGGAAATTTTCTACAAGAGTGGTTGCACTGTACGGCAGCGTAAGCCGCGAAAACGTGTTTTGCGGCATTCCTTAATAACGACGCAGCAATCTATCCTATTAAAATTCGAAGGTAAACAAACGTATGTCCGGCTATCTTCTCACGAACCGCTGAACGGAGAAGCGCGCGGAAAGTACAAAAAGATGGGGAATAATTCAAGGAGTCCATTTTGACCAATTAAATTCCGAAATTTTAATTAGTAAAAAAGATATTAATTAAAAACTAATTTACAACAATACTTTTCATTGTTGCAGCGCAATTCAAACCGATTTCATTGTATAAGCAAATATTTAATTGCGTGTTTCTCTTTCATTGTTGAAAATTCCAACAATGGAACCCTTAATGAACAATATGGAACCCTCAACAATGCAATGTGGATGGCGTTTTGTGTGGGTTTTGGTAATTGATATATAAAGAAATAGGGTGAAATAAATCGTTCAAATAGGGTTTTTACTAAAAATGCTTTTTCCGTGAGATTTAACTTTGAGATTTCATGTATGCAGTGCATCTTGCTTCATACGTTTATAAACTGGACGCGGGAAAATGAAAAATATGGATCCCCAGCAACGCTAGTCAAGTGACCTCATTTCTCTCCGCCAGGGAAAGACGCATAAAATTTACTATTGTTATATTTTAATGCTCAACGACACAAATCGGCTGGTGTGCACCGGACCTAAGCAAAAAACTTGATTTGCAAATTCTCACCCCTCCTGGTACCACAGGCCTAGTTTGCCCTACAGAAAGCTCTCCACTGTTCTGAACTAGAATGAATCGGACACACTCGACTCACGCATAAACTTTTGTTGTTGAGGAAATCCGTCCCTCTCTCTACATTCTGCCCATACTCAATGTCGGATGTGCACATTCTAATAGAAAGGCCACATTTCAGTCTTCGAAGCATCCGTTGCTTTCATTCTTCCTGTATCACTCCTACAGAATCCTTCATAAAGTTCCCCATCCCCAGGTTTTTGTTTTCTTAAAACTGATTAGTTTTTATTATTTAATTCTTATAATATCTTTAAAACATTTTTATACTCCGGACACAAGATTTTTACAGTATATACTGCTTGATAAGTCATAGACATACGACACAAATTCTGAACTGAAGTTTTAAAACAAGATTTTGACTGCATCATATGTTGTAGAACTCACCTGGGCTTTCACAACAAAAAGATTCTTTATTTTCTATTATTATTTACTAAACTCAATAACACGCAAAAGAGGTCTTAACGACGTAATTATATGGAGCTAAAAAAGAGAAACTGAAATTTGAAGTGTTTTTCATGGGAGTTATTTTGTTTTATTTTTTAATTTCTTTTAGTTATATGGTTTCGTTTTGAATTAGCGGATATTATAGTTCAAGTCCAAATGGCATACAAATGTCACCACAGACTATAAGTATAAAACCTTGCAAACTATCCCAAATATGCTTGACAGGAAATTTATAGACAGGATATGTAACAAAGATGACAGAAAGTATAAAGCTTGGAAAACTCACAAACAAGAACATTTTAATTTTGTATGGTTGCCATGTAAATTTTACATGTCAACCGTGTCAAAATGAGGAATTGTTAGCTTTATTTAATCATTCCGATTTCGCTCGGCAGTTCTACACACTCATTCTCAATGAAGTCAATTCACGGTCACTTGAAGCATGTCAGGTGCGCAGCGGTAATTTAATGTAGAAATATATTGCGCATAGTTGAGGAGGGAGAACGAATGTCAGCAACACAGCCTAAGACATCGTGCAGTTAGGTGACATGCGAATGAGTATTTAACCCTCTGACCACTGAGGGTTCTCAAAATCTGAGTACAGTTGTATATGGAGGTTTGTTTGCTAATGGATAGGTGAAATAGATTCGTCCACCCCGTTTCCCCTCACTACGGGTGGTGGAAGATGTCAATGGAAGGCCTTTCATCTCATATCTATACCCCAAGCCCAACTGCCTTCTCCCCTCTTTCAGAATAGTAACCGGCCGAAATCTGCCCCACTAGTATAGAAGTCGCATGGCCGGTTACGGCCGGCTTAGGAGGCAGAGTGTTAGCTTGCGACTATTACTTCAAGTTAATTCACTCATCAGCAGAGAACCCAACTGCCATTTCTTCAGTTTCGAGATCATGACTAAAATTTGAAACTAAATATTGTTTAACGCTTTATCGGGCCATTTTTTCCCATTAGTTGTGTAATAAAATAACTTTGGGATTGAAATTAATTTAAGAAAAGAAATTCATTTAGCTCATTGGATAACATTATTTATTGTTAATTAATTTTATTAATTAATGATTAATTACCAAGTCGAGACACTTCGTTATGGTTTGAGATAAGAAATTGGAACATCCAGGTTTTTGTTTAATCGAAAAAAAAATTTAAGTCAATTCCTACTTAGGTCAGCGATCTACACGCTTCGTCACTGACGGTATTTATTCCTATATTTATATCCTGCTAAATATCTTATATAAGAGAAATTTTTTCTCCCATATAAAACTAAAATTAATTAATTAAATTTAATTAATGAATTAATATTTGAAAAAACTGTATTAACATCAAGTGTCATCCACTACAAGTTTTAACAAAATGTATTTGAGCTTGAGTGGATGAATAAAAAGTATTTTATTAACGATTGAAAATTTGAATAAGATATATAAATATATATAGGGAGAGTGTGAACTAATAGTAGGAATCGAAAAATTAGACTAGAACTTCCGCCAACCTTCAAAATTGATGAATTTGGTGGAAGTATATTCCTACGGCCTTAGAAAAGGTTAGCTAGCAAAGCAAACATCTCAATATGCGTATTTTGAAGACGATACTTGATTGCTTAAAGTTCAATAATTTTTCCGTGGTCTACTGTATTAATTTTTTTAAATTACTGCATCGTTTTACAATTTTATATGCGTCTGTCTTAAGTTTTCGCAATCAGCAATTGGGTTTTTATTTGTAGTGTGCGTTTTCTTATTTAAACTTTTAAATTTCTAGTGTTTTTTAAGGATTTTGTGTTTGTATGTATTTTACTTTTAAATCCTTTGTTTTCAAAATGATTTTTGGGTTTAATGTTTTCAATTTTTTAAAATCCTTAATGTCTTTTTATGGTTTTAATATGACAACATACAACTTTTAGAATCCTAGTTTCTTTTAACGCTTTTATGATTGCCTGTATTCGTTTTAAATTATTTATGGGATTATAAAATTTTTCATGGGTTAGTGTTTTGAACTTTTATATTCTCTATAAACAACTTTTAATTTTTACGATACGTTTTTTGTATCTTTAAGGGGACTTGGCAACCCCCAATTTTTTTTACACAATTTTGATCAAACTTATTTAATTTTGCAGTAGATAAATGTAAACTGTGCAGAAACTTAAATTTCTAAAATATTTTTCGTTTTCAAAAGTTACAAATTTAAATTTTTTAATTTTTTTAAAAAATTAAGCTTTTTTAAAATGCTTCTTCTCATACAATTTTTAATATTTTTCCCCAATTTGAAAGGGACATCACAATGTACTCAACAGAAATAGGGATCGGATTTTTGATATCTGCATTAGTTTCCGAGAAAAAAAAAATTCAAAATTTTGTTAAAATATTTTAGAAAATATCAGAATTTTTTACTTTGTACATTTTTAAAAAAATTTCTAATCAAAATTTTTACAAATCTATCCTTAATTCTCTTAAGCATGCATTTGTGAGTGAACATAAAAATTTCAAGTAATTAGAATGAGAAGAGATTGACTTTTAGCATTTTGTAGTAAACAGAATTTTGGAAAAAACTGAGAAAAACAGCTTTAAAGATTTCAACACAATAAATTTGTAATAAAAACAACTTATATAGAGCTAGTTTTTTAGAGCAATAACCTGACATTTGCAAGTCCTAAGGCTTCAGTTTCATTAATATATATTATCACTATAATCATTAATTATCATCATTTATAGGGGTGATTAGAAAAGTTCAAAAAAAATGAGAAAAAATTCACTTTTTCAAATTTTTTAGTCAAAATTATTATCTATAATAATAAATAAAATTATCTATTATAACAGAGCAAAAATTTAAAACCATTTTATTCAAAATTTATTGACAGTGAGAAATTCAAACAAAAAGAGAAGCGAAAGCGGTGATGATGATGATTATGGCTTAATAAATAATAAGAAGCGAAAACAGTAAACAAAGAATAAACAGTTACTGTTTGAAACAACTATCTTGCTTTTCTTTCATGGAAAAAATTAGGTGGCTTCGCAACTTGCACATGAAATATGCATGATTTAAACATTGGAAGTGGGCGTGGCATTTGCTAACGTGTTAGACAAAATAACTTCATATCTCACTAAATATTTGTCTGATTGTTTTGAAACTTTCAGATTATTAAGTCAAAGGTTCAAGGATAATTTTCCGCTCAAAATTGGAAAATCGATATTTTCATGGATTTTCCGAAATTCTTAGGGTGCCAAGTCCAAGGTTCACTGATTACATCTTTTGTTCCTTGTGTGTTTATTATCCATTTTGTGCCTGCACTCCGTAACTGGAGTTTTGTTTCTAGCGTGCTTTTCTTTTAAATAAATAATTAGCGTCAACTGATAACCAACACCTTATGCATTTACGCCTAGACATAAACGTCGACAAATTTTACTCGGGGTATTTATCGCTTGAAACAGATCTTCAGCCATCAGCAGGGTTGTTCAACCTCCACACCTTTATCGCGCAAGAAGCAAAATCGATCGCCAACGTGGCGAGGCTTAGGCGGCGGAAGAATATTACGCTTTTATCAGCGGATGAAAGCAGTGTGGATGTTTTGCCCGCACGCGACAAATAAAGCGAGATCGAAGAGCTCTACTGAGAGCAGATCTTGCAAAGACTTTGAGCTTTCGTAAATAAAAAAAGAGCAAAGCCTTAATGGTTCTCTCGTTTAAAGCGAGGCGATCGACCCGAGAGCCGGTCGAGTGGAGCAATTTCTGCGCTTTAATGAAAGTGTTGCATGGAATAGAATTCTGTGGCGAGATGAGATGGGAAATCGATGAGAATTATGCGATTTGAATGAATCGGATGCATTTAAATAAATTGGCCTCCATTGTTGGAAATTTATTAGAATTTAGACATCTGCTTTACATGTTATGCTCGGTCAAATTTCAAAAAACGGACAATAATGTAAATAAAAATTATTAGTTTATGCGCTTTAATGAAAGTGTTTCATGGAATAGAATTTATGTGGTGTAAATCGATCAGAATTATGCGATTGGAATGAATCGGATGTATTTAAATAAATTGGCCTTCTTTGTTGGAAAGTTATTAGGATTTAGACAACTGCTTTATATGATACGCTTTGTCGAATTTCAAAAAACGGACAATAATGTAAATAAAAATTATTAGATTCTGCGCTTTAATGAAAGTGTTTCATGGAATAGAATTATGTGGTGTAAATCGATGAGAATTATGCGATTGGAAGGAATCGGATGTATTTAAATAAATTGGCCTTCTTTGTTGGAAAGTTATTAGGATTTAGACAACTGCTTTATATGATACGCTTTGCCGAATTTCAAGAAACAGACAATAATGTAAATAAAAATTATTAGATTCTGCGCTTTAATGAAAGTGTTTCATGGAATAGAATTATGGGATGTAAATCGATGAGAATTATGCGATTGGAATGAATCGGATGTATTTAAATAAATTGGCCTTCTTTGTTGGAAATTTATTAGAATTTAAACAACTGCTTTATATGATACGCTTTGTTTCATTTCAAAAAACGAACAATAATGTAAATAAAAATTATTAGTTGCTGCGCTTTAATGAAAGTGTTGCATGGAATAGAATTCTGTGGCGAGATGAGATGGGAAATCGATGAGAATTATGCGATTGGAATGAATCGGATGTATTTAAATAAATTGGCCTTCTTTGTTGGAAATTTATTAGAATTTAGACAACTG
>BGPR01001402.1:56900-77198 GCA_013235015.1 Araneus ventricosus
TATGCGATTGGAATGAATCGGATGTATTTAAATAAATTGGCCTTCTTTGTTGGAAATTTATTAGAATTTAGACAACTGTTTTATTTGATACGCTTTGGGCTGTTTTCAAAAAACGTACAATAATGTGTTAGGATTATTGACGAAAACAAAAAATAAACATTCTCGAAATCAAAATGTTTATTCCAAAAACAACTTAATTTTATTATATATAAACGCTGTATTCCATAAAAGTTTTTTTAACAACAACTAACTTTCTCATTGCCAATCTGATGAAAAATAAATTTAGAAACAAACAAAATCATTTTTATTTAATTAATTAAATTTTGACTAAATCAAATATAAAATTAAATACAGATATGATTCAAAAACTCATTTGCAGTTCATACCAAATTAAATTTAATTATACAAAGATAATAATATAAGTAATGCTAATTATAAGGAGATGCTAAAAATGTAAATAAAAAATATTAGTTTGACGCATTTTAGGGCTTATGAACTGTCCTTGATTAATTCAATATGAATACATGATTTTTTATTTTCCAACCTCGTGTGTTAGATAGGTTAGTTTTAAAAAATATATTAGTTGATTCCATTTTATGTCTTATGAAGTGTCATAACTTAATCCTATACTGCATAATTTCCTTATTTGCCAGCCTTAGGTAGGCTAATTCATATAAATGGTTACAAGGATTACAGAAAAAATAAGTAAACGAATTAATTTTAAACTTACATTTAAAATTAAAATTAATTAATTAAATTGTAAATGCTTGGTTAAAATTTTATTTTTGAGAAACGTTCGCAGTTCAGGTCAGAAATACATTTCGCAAATTATTTTATAGATTAATCATTAAACAATATAAAATGACTTTTAAAAAAAATGGGATATATATGAGTATATGAGGCAAATTTCCAGAAATGAGCAATGTAGGGATAAGATATTATCTATTCATAAAAATTTTATACAATAAATCTATAAATTACATCGAAAATTATTAAATATTCTATAAATCAGCTACCATTATGTGGTGTATCGGACAATTATTTTTTACTTTGCAATAAATACCTGTAGATTGTATTAGAAAATAGCAGACATAATGGTGTAAACTTTCATTTTTTCTAATAGAAGATTCAGTAAATTCTCAAGAAGTTCGTGAAACTTTTATTAGTATAAGAAGATCCATTTCTTACTATTATTTATTATGGACTAAATTCCGATTTTTGTGGGAAGTCATATAAACCCTAAAATTATCGAATATTTTTCAAGGCTATATGAGATTTCAAATATATTTTTAAATTTAGGGAAAAGATAAATATCGATATTCTTAATCGATATTTTTACGAGAAAAACTGCCTTCCAAACACAACGATTATTGTAAGAAAACTTCAGTGTAATATTAAGTATATTTAGATGCATAAGAAATCATTACAAAGCGTGAAAAAAGAAACTATCTAATTGTAATTAACCCTTTTAAGGTATCCGACTACGTTCGGAGGACTATTTTTTTAAATAACGATATTGGAAGCAATATTTTTGTATTTTTATATAGCATTTATGTTAAAACTTAATAAATCATAGAAAAAAATTATATTAAATATTTTTTCAATATTTGAAAAAATTAGAATTTTTTGCACCAATTTGAACTTTTTTCAAACACTCTCGTTCAGAAACAAACGACCAGAATGAAAAATTCTTTAGTATATATAATCATTCAACTATTGGCTTGGTCCTGAAGCAAAAATTTTGCAAAACCTCAAACATGTAAATTATAAGAGTTTAAGTCTGAAATTATGAATTTTTAAAGAATTTTGGCCTTTTTTCAAACCTCAAAAGCTACATAACTTTTTAATGGAACATCACGTGTAATAAGTAACGTTTTACTCTAGGATTGTTAGAATTCGAGATATTCTCTACTTTATATACCTGATTTATTTCGAGTTGTAAAATATAATCACCACCCTAGTCCATATTTTCCTTTCATGATCTTAAATTTAATCATTTGGCTTAATCCAGAACATATTTTAATTTATTATTTTTATGGAGAAGAGAGTTAATATGTACACGCTTTATTCATGACAAAAACTGTATACATACTATTGAAAATATTTTATATATATAATGAAAAATTTACTTCGGTAAAATATAATGTAGGAAAAAAAAACCAAAGCCCATATATCAAAATTAAATAAGCAGAAAGCAATGACACTTGGTAATTGCCTACTTAAGAAAATCTTTAAAGCTTTGCACTCCGAAAGATAAGATGCATAATCTTATATGTGGATAATAATAACCAGGATTGATTTAGAGCTTTAGGAAGCTGAAAAATATTGTTATTAATTTGTTTCAATTCCTAAAAATTAATCTGTGTGTTTTTGCTATTTTATGGTTTTTATAATAAGCGCTATTCAGCAAGAATGCGTAAAAGATACATCATTGAGAGTGGTTCAGAAAATAACCCACCCACCATGCTTCAGAGAGATAAGAGTTTGAAGGGTTAAGCGAACGTTGAGTTGAGTTTTTCCATTGGGGTTTTCATTAGTATTGAGCACGAATTAATTGTTTAAAGTAGAGAATCGTTTCAGTTGTATATGTTACCGGCAATGTGTGAAATGCCGGCATTCTATAGAATGCCGGGCGTTTTTAGGCAAAGTATGAAATATGAGATTTATTATATACTTTTCCTAGGCATTATATATAATACCTAAGCATTCTATAGAATGACAAATGCTATTTAGGCAAAGTATGAAAAAAAGTTCATAATTAGGCTATTATTTAAAAGGCGTGCATTCCTCAAAAATACAAATGTTTTTAGAAAAAATAATAAAAGAGTACCATTAAAAAATCTTTTATTCAAAATTCGTAAAGCAAAATGAAAGTTTATGCCTTTCTTATTAAAGAAAACAAAATAAATTGTGAATCTACTTATTACATCAAGGAAGCAAATAATTTAATTTTGAATTGCACTTAACTTTATTTCTTATATAATCAAATCGGCGATTTATTTCATACTTTGCCGGTTTGTCATTTGGCATTCTATAGAATGTCTAGGAAATGTGTGAAATATAAATCGTTTCATACATTACCGGCTAGTTTTAGGCATTATATACAATGCCTAGGCTTTCTATAGAATGCCGGATTTCAAACTTTGCCGGTAACATATATATTATGAGAGAAAGTAAAAGACATTATTTGTACCTTTTATTGATATAAGGATTGTTAGACATTTTACTGCGAATTGTTGTTTTTTTATGTTGTTTACTGATAGTATTTTGCATTTTGTAAATAAGCTAAAAATTTATTTTGCAATTATTGCATTTATAGAATTCCATTCATTATTAAAAGTTAATATAAAATGTACCCAATTCCGCTCTAGAAATTATTATTGAAACAAAGCGAATCTATTTACTTAAATCGGAAGAATTTCCCGAAATTGCCGATCTCGTCAGATAGCAATGCTAAGAAGGGCCTGAAGAAGAAAAACGACCAGAGCATCAAAAATTCCTCGACCGAAGAATGCGACAGCTCAGCAAATATTGGCTAAAATGTTTTTGATATTTATGGCAGCCTTTCGGCCGAAGGGTATCCTAAATATTTCTCCACTCTTTTTTTCCTACCCTACAAGTTAAAGTTTCCCATCAGAATCCTTAAATAAAAGAAGAAAAATTGCTGTTTGACTACTATTTTTCTAGAAATGATATGGTTTCCTTGAGGTATGGAAAGATTTTAAAAGATTCATTTCAAAAATGTTCTTTCAATCCAAAGGAAAATTCCAATAAAACTTTGTAAACATTTCAAATAATGTGTATAGTATTATAAGTAAATAATATCTTTTTACCTATTTCTTTATATATGGCTGCACATTTGGAATAGAGAACTTTTTCACATACCTGAAAAGAAAAGAAAGATGTTAGTAAAGATATTTCATTTCATTGAAAAAAGTCTTAAATTACTGAGGATGACATTAACACAAATACTATTATATAGATTTAAAATGCAGTACAAGCTCTTTCTGCAAGTATTTAAATCTATATATCGTTGTCTTTCAGGCAGAAGCAACCAAGTCCAAAACTGTAGTTTCGAGATGTGTTCAGTTTAAACTTAATTATTTTTGAGTCGTTGGGATAAATAGTAAAAATTATTTTACAGATTTCTAGCTCCAACGGTTTATTTACTGATATTTATATAGCAGGTTTTAACCACGAAATAATTAATTGCAAATTCTAATTGACTGCAATAGTCCGTCTAAAGTAAGGATGGTGGATATTGCGAAAATTTTATCACCTCCGGTTTAACCTGGCTGTTACAACAGCTCAAAATAAACGGTTTACGACATAACCGGTTTTGGTTTTTTTTTATGGAAAAACAAACGCCGTTTGTAGACAAAATTTTTTATTAATATTGTTTTCAAAAGAAATCAATCCATTGGCCAATATTTATCCGCTCATAAAGACTCTTTCAGTAATCCTCCAACCAAATGACGCCTCAAGGAAGCGATTGTCGATGATTGGCCTAAGATGATGAAATTCAAAGCTTCATAACTTGGTAAATTTTAGTCTTATCGAACCTAAAATCCAGCCTATCTTCAGATCCGACTTTTTTTTATCCGGTTATTGGATTTTTTTAAAAAAAATAACCGTTTATAACCGAAACAAAATATAACCGAAACAAAAAACCGGTTTTCGGTTAAACCCGGTAAATTATTTCCCATCCCTAGTCAAAAGGTATTTGTGGTCTTAGTGACTTCTGCCTGAACTACGACGATATGTAGTTATACAGATTTTTTTTACCTTATTGATTTATTATTCAAACTTATTTACTAATAATTTTGCAATCTTTGGTTGCTTTCATATAAGAATTTCTACACATGTAATTATAGTTCTGTACATGAAGTGTATATAAATAAACATTATACTGAGTATTAAGAATATCTATGGAATCATTTGGGGGGGGAGGAGTAAAGAAAGTAGCGATGAGAATAAAAATTAACTTGGAAACTCATATCGATCTCTTATTTTACATTTAGGTTTTTAATTGTTTGAGAAGTCAGTTACTGGTTAAAAAGCGTATTTTATAATGAAATACCCAATTCAAATACGTTATATCTCGGGGTATTGATTAATAATTTATTAACATCAATTTAATTCGCAAAACTCTAAATTTTATTGCTTTATAGAAAATTACTGATTTAAAACTAGATACAAATTGGACGCTGCAGTAAATAAAACTTTGTTAATTAGATTTTGTAAGATATGCAAAATAAAAAATACAGAGTTCTCAAAAGATGAGAAATAAAAAGTCTTTAAATATGGGGGAGAGAATTCTTTAATTATTTCCTTTTTTCTATATGCTCTCCAGGAAGAAAAAACATTCAGAAAGTTTTGACATAATGTCCTTCTGAAACTTTTTCGACGCAAAGAAATGTTAAGACAACAACTTCGGATAAAATATTGTATAGCATCCTCAAAAAGCTGAAATAAAGTTTTTATTTGTTGTTAAATTCGCAGATTTCCGCTTAATTGTATTTTCTTCATATACTAGAAAATCACCCGTCATGGTATGACGGGTGCAAATTGCCTCTTCATTCGAGAGATTTCCCCGTCAAATTTGACGTGTTTAAATAGATATATATGCGAGAGAAATGTTTAACATTGATTGAAAACAAATAAAATAAACATACGTTTTATGACAGGAACTATTTTTTCATTTACATATTATTTACATATTTCTTTATTCAAAAAACCTCTTGGCAAACAACATTCCGTGTGAAGTATTTTTCGCTGTTTAACAATTTTATTATAATTCAATAACCGTCCAAACTATATCACGCGCTTGATATACCACTGACGTAATTTACAACTTTCTATTGAAAAACGGAAATTAATTTGAAAAATATGATTAATATAATTTAAAATTTCTCGGGAACTATCGATCATAGCGAGATAAATTTTATATCAATCGATAGCAAATTTTATTTCACTGTTTTAGAGCCATTAAATTTGAAATTAGAACGACAATCACTGTTTTAAATTTAAAATGACTGAAATTTAGGTTCTCTAACAATGAAATGATGCTGTTTAACGTCTCGCAGTACTATGGCACGAGTTTTATCGTTGGTGACGTCAGAGCCGGAGGATCTGGGCTATTATATTAGTAATGTTTAGTAATATATCAGAAAACCACTTTTTAGGTGAAAATGGGGGGGTCAAGATTTTTTTTCTTTGTCTCGGAGGAAAAGAGATCGAGTAAGAAAGACGCAAGACTTTTGACAATTGTCAGTGACAGCTCGTTTTGCATCAGTAAATGATGGCACAGTGTTGCTGCGCATTTTGAAACCATAAGAAGAGTTCCACGGAACTAAATGAATTTCATTGCAAGTTACTCTGCATAGAAAATAGCTTACGAGTTCTGAAATTTATATTTAAATATACAGTAAAGCACCGTTTATACGCCGTTTGCATTTATACGTCGTTTCATCACAAGTCCCGATTTATTCGTATTCATTGTAATGATAAAGTACTTCGTTCATATAACGCAAAGCTTCGGTTATAGGTAGTTTTCCCCCGTTCTAAAATGTGAAAATTTCCTCTTTTCTAGTATGTGAACTGTAATAAAGACATCATGACTTCGAAATTATTCACAACTGATGAAGACAAATTCTACTATTAATTTAAGCGATGATGAGTAAATTATTCCACCTTCCATTAAAGACTCGATGAATTCCACCGAAAAACTTCGAGCTTATTTCTTTTGTTAAAAGAATAGCTAAAAAACATTCAATGAACTTAATTCGATTCATAATACTGTACTCAATACTCACAGACAATCAGCAGGTCAGACGACGGTTAAAGACTTTTTTATTAATTAAACGCCTACCCGCATGCATATAAATCGTATAAGATACATATAATTAGTACTCAAGATATACAATAAACATATGATTTTTCTCACTTTTATGATAAACGTTTAATCTTAAAATTTAATAATTGGATTATTTATAAATGATTATATCATATAATGCATATAATAAGATCATAATAAGATAATAATGCATATTTAAGATAATAAGATAATGCATATAATGCATAATAAGATAACGCATATTTAAGATATAAATATAATAAGAAATAAGATATTAGTGCATAATAAGATAATAATGCATATTTAATAATGCATAATAAGATATATTATTTATAAGTCTTATTATATTTATATAAGAAGACTTATATAAGTACCTTCCAGTACTTAATATATATATATGCTTCCAGTACTTAATATAGAAGACTTATATAAGTACTTAATATTATAAGACTTATAAATATAATAAGAAATAAGGTAATAATGCATATATATAAGATAATATGAATTATTGGATTATTTATAAATTGGATTTTTCTCACTTTTATGGTAAACGTTTAATCTTAAAATTTAATTATTGATTTCTATACTATGTAGTATTAAGCTAGTACTATCTAGTATGATATAAAATAATAAAACTTTAAAATTTATTCGTATTATATAAAACTTTAAAATTAATACTTTTAAATGCATTCGCATGAGTAGCATTAAATTTGTAATAATCAAGATTGTTTACTAAAATTTCGATTATACGTCTTCTCATTTATACGTCGTTTTACGTCAGTCCCTTGAAAGGCGTATAAACGGTGTAATTGTTAATTTTGCATTCATTAAAATAATGTTCAGTGCTTTCGAGCAGGGCCTAATGATAGGTTCCGTGATGTCTCAGTATCGCACGAGTTTACTTTGGAGATAGTGAATAAATGCGTGAAATATAAACAAAAGTTTTCTATAATACTGATGAATGATTTATATACAGAGTGTACACAAATGCAGTGACAAATTTCAAAAATTAATTTAAAAAAATAAAAATGTTGGAACTTCGAATTTTTTTGAGCACATCTCAAAAAGTTTTTTTTTTCAGATAGGAAGCATGCCATTTCGGTGGTTTAGGGGGTCATAAATTACTGGAAATCAAACATTTGTATAGAGCCATTACCTCAGCAAATATTAAAACTGGAATAAAAATAAAAGCATGTATTTGTAGGGAATTTTACGCTCTTCAATTTGTTATTTCACATGTAGTGTGAAAACTGAAGAGTTTTCGTTATATTCAAGAAAAAGTGAAAAAAAAACAGAAAACACGCATTGGCTTCTGTTGATCGGTAGCAATTGCGTACGGAATTTTCTCGCTGTAACAAATTTAGAACGGCGTAACGCCGCGTTACCTATCTGAGAAAAGACTGAGATGCGCTCTTATTTTTTTTAAAAAAAACCTTATTTCCAACATTTTTAGTTTTTCATATTTATTTTTATTAATTTTTGAAATGTGTCACTTCATTTGTGTACACCCTGTATTGTATTTTGGACAGAAATTGATTACCTAGTAGTATAAACTTTTTTATGTTATAACATGAATTATTTATATAAGCATACGAGGTGTTACTGATTATACTGAGTGTAATGACAAAGCGTGAAATTTGATTATAATTATTTATAAAGTAGAAACGAATTTAATGAAAACAATTTCTAAAAATAGACTTTCATTGTATTAAAAGATGAAACTTTTTCCCTTTAAATATTTTCTACTTTTCGTAACACACATCCGATTCGATTACTGATCTGTAAAGGTTGCTTCCTTGCTCTAGCACATTTATCGTAGACAAGAAAACTCAAAGAACCAAAAAGGGAAGAAGGATTTTTTATTTCCCTTTTCTTTCATATTTTGTTCCGCTAAAGAATTTCTAACCTTGAATGCTAAAAAAATCAGTTACAGAATCAGATGTGAGAAAAGATCTAGTAATTCTTTACTATACACCCGACTATCGTGATATAACTCAATTCCAAATCGGATTTTTCCCCCCTAAAAATTCAAAACAATCGCAATAAGTTTCAGAAATGCTTCATTTACAGAGTTTCCTTCCGAATTTTTGCATTTTTCTCACCTTACCATTCAAAGGTAATTTTTATACCTCACATATATTGATCTAATCATATTAAATATTTGTATCCAATGTTCCAAATGAGTAATTTTTGGATCTGATTTTTTTTAAACTTTTATTCGTGCATGGAGAGGCCAATCTAATTAATATAATTTCGGAATTATGTGAAGATTGATTATCTCTTCTAAAATACATTACATTGTTATAACGCAATTTGTTATAAAATATAAAACTTCAGTTCACATGACGAAGGTTGAATTATTGATGCATCAAATATTCTTTTTTTTTGTATTTATCAAAAATTTCAGTTTCCTTTTTTTAAAAACAGTATTGCTCAAATCAGCATTTACACAATAAATGAAACTTGGCCTTTCATTCACATTTTGATGCCAAGATTAAAATCAAAATTTGTTTAAATCCGTTTGATCACAATGTTCAATATACAAGGCAGGATTTACATATTTCGACACCCTAGAGCCAAAGCATATTCTGCGACTCCCTCTCGAAAAAGTTTATATAATTTTCAATTTAATAAACAACAGTTTTTTTTAAAAAACGTGTAAGCACGGACAATCTTTATAATCTTTGAACCACCTTAAACTTTTAATTCAAAATTGCATTACTTATGAAATAATACGAAGATGGAGCCAAAAAAAGTTGACAAAAGGTAATAAATTATTTATTCATATTAAACAGAAAATACAAAAGGAAATTAAGAGGCATACTTGCCGATCACTTTTCCACATAAGTACCAAATCTATTTAGGCATTTATCTGAACGCAGGACCTACTTGTTTAACCCGGTTTGGCAGAAATCACGTCCTGTCCATTGAGCCAGTTCTTAGCAACTGTTTTCACATCACTCTCTGAAGAGAACCTTGTTCCAGATAAGTGTTTGGAACCCAGATTGGGTGCCGAATCTGGGATGTAGGGGGTGGCTCCAGACTTCCTACTTGAATGTTTGCAGCAATTCTTGAGTTTTGGAAGCAGTATGGGTGTTGTCATGCAGGAGGATGACGCTATCACTCAACATCCCAGGGCGTTTGCGGCGGACAATGATTTCACAGTGGCCCAATGATTTTTCCGAAATTGAAGGAACACTTATCTGGAACAAGGTTCTCTTCAGAGAGTGTTGTGAAAACAGTTGTCGAGAACTGGCTCAATGGACAGGACGTGATTTCTGCCAACCTGTGTTAAATAAGTTGGTCCTGCTTTCAGATAAAAGCCTAAATAGATTTGGTGCTTGTGTGGAAAAGTGATTGGCAAGTATACCTCTTAATTTCCTTTTGTATTTTCTGTTTAATGTTAATAAATAGTTTATTAAATTATCAACATTTTGTGGATCCATCTTCGTATCATTTCATAAGTAATACAATTTTGAATTAAAAGTTTAAGGTGGTTGAAAGATTATAAAGATTGTCAGTGCCTCCACATTTAAAAAAACTATTGTTTATTAAATTGAAAATCATATATTAACTTTGTCGAGAGGGAGGCGCAGAATGTGCTTTGTCATAGGGTGTCGAAATATGTAAATCCCGCCCTGTGTATCGAACATTGTAATCAAACGGTTTTAAGCAAATTTTGATTTTAATCTTGGCATTAAAATGTGAATCAAAGGCCAAATTTCATTTATTGTGTAAATACTGATTTGAACAATGCTGTTTTCGAAAAAAGAAAACTGAAATTTTTGATAAATACAGAAAAAAGAATATTTGATGCATCAATAATTCAACCTTATTCATGAACTGAAGTTTTATATTTTATAACAAATTGCGTTATAACAATGTTATGTATTTTAAAAGAGATAATCAATCTTCACTTAATTCCGAAATTATATTAATTATATTGGCCTCTGCATGCACGAATAAAAGTTTTAAAAAAATCAGATCCAAAAATTACTCATTTGGAACATTGGATACAAATATTTAATATGATTAGATCAATATATATGAGGTATAAAAATTACCTGTGAATAGTAAGATGAGAAAAATGCAAAAAATCGAAAGGAAACTCTTTAAATGAAGCATTTCTGAGCAAAAACTTATTGCGATTGTTTTGAATTTTTAGGAGGAAATAATCCGATTTGGAATTGATTTATATCACAATAGTTGGATGCATAGTAAAGAATTACTAGCTCTTTTCTCACATCTGATTCTGTAACAATTTTTTTAAAATTCAAGGTTAGTAATTCTTTAGCGAAACAAAATACGAAAAAAGGGGAGATAAAAAACCTTTCTTCCCTTTTTGGTTCTTTGAGTTTTCTTCTCTACGATAAATGTGCTAGAGCAAGGAAGCAACCTTTACAGATCAGAAATCTAAACGGATGTGTGTTGCGAAAAGTAGAAAATATTTAAAGGAAAAAAGTTTCATCTTTTAATACAATGAAAGTCTATTTTTAGAAACTGTTTTCATTAAATTCGTTTCTACTTTTTAAACAATTATAATCAAATTTCCCTTAAACATTCACGCTTTGTCATTCTACTCAGTTTAATCGGTAACAATTCGTATGCTTATATGAATAATTCATGTTATAACATAAAAAGTATACACTACGAGGTAATAAATCTCTGTTGACAATGCAATACAGGCTGTACACAAATGAAGTGACACATTTCAAAAATTAATAATAATAAATAAAAACTAAAAATGTTGGAACTAAGGTTTTTTTAAATAAGAGCGCATCTCAAAGTTTTTTTCAGATAGGTAACGCCGTTCTAAATTTGTTACAGATAGAAAATTCCGTACGCAATGGCTACCGATCAGCAGAAGCCGATGCGTGTTTTCTGGTTTCTTTTTTCAGTTTTCCTTGAATATCACGAAAACTCTTCAGTTTCCACGCTACATGAGAATTAACAAATTAAAGAGTGTAAAATTCCCTACAAATACATGCTTTTATTTTTCTTCCAGTTTTAATATTTTCTCAGATAATGGCTCTAAACAAATTTTTGATTTCCAGTAATTTACGACCTCCTAGACCACCGAAATGGCATGTTACCTATCTGAAAAAATTTTTTTTTGAGATGTGCTCAAAAAATTCGTAGTTCCAACATTTTTATTTTTTTCATTAATTTTTGAAATGTGTCACTTCATTTGTGCACACCCTGTATATCAATCATTCATAAGTATTATAGAAAACTTTTGTTTATATTTAAAGCAACTATGCACTATCGCCAAAAGTAAACTCGTGCGATACTGAGACATCACGGAACCTATCATTAGGCCCTGGTCCATAGCCCTAAACATTATTCTAATGAATACAAAAGTAACAATTACACCGTTTATACGTCTTTCTAAGGACTGACTTAAAACGACGTATAAATGAGAAGACGTATAATCGAAATTTTACTAAACAATCTCGATTATTACAAATTTAATGCTACTCATGCGAATGCATTTAAAAGTATTAATTTTAAAGTTTTATATAATACAAATAAATTTTAAAGTTTTATTATTTTGTATCATACTAGATAGTACTAGCTTAATACCACATGGTATAGAAATCAATAATTAAATTTTAAGATTAAACGTTCATCATAAAAGTGAGAAAAATTTAATTTACAAATAATCCAATAATTTATCTTATCTTATATATATGCATTATATGCATTATTATCTTATTTCTTATTATATTTATAAGTCTTATAATATTAAGTACTTATATAAGTCTTCTATATTAAGTACTGGAAGCTTATATGCATTAAGAAGCATATATATATTAAGAAGCATACATATATTACGTACTAGAAGGTACTTATATAAGTCTTCTTATATTATTTATAAGTCTTATTATATTTATATATCTTATTATGCATTATTATCTTATTTCTTATTATATTTATATCTTAAATATGCATTATTATCTTATGCATTATATGCATTATCTTATTATACATTATTATCTTATTATCTTCAATATGCATTATATGTATTCTTATCTTATTGTGATCTTATTATATGCATTATATAATATAATCATTTATAAATAATCCAATAATTAAATTTTAAGATTAAACGTTTATCATAAAAGTGAGAAAAATCATATGTTTATTGCATATCTTGAGTGCTAATTATATGTATCTTATACGATTTATATGCATGCGGGTAGGCGCTTAATTAATAAAGTCTTTAACCGTTGTTTGACCTGCTGATTGTCTGTGAGTATTAAGTACAGCATTATGAATCGAATTAAGTTCAATGAATGTTTTTTCATTATTCTTTTGACGAAAGAAATAAGCTCGAAGTTTTTCTGTGGAATTCATCGAGTCTTTAATGGAAGGTGGAATAATTTACTCATCATCGCTTAAATTAATAGCAGAAAATTTGTCTTCATCAATTGTGAATAATTTCGAAGTCTTGTCTTCAGTGAATTCATCAATTGTGAATAATTTCGAAGTCTTGTCTTCAATGAATTCATCAGTTGTGAATAATTTCGAAGTCATGATGTCACAGTTCGCATCACACACTTCGCATACTAGAAAGGAGGAAATTTTCACATTTTAGAACGGGGGAAAACTACGTCTAACCGAAGCTTTGCGTTATATAAACGAAGCACTTTATCATTACAATGAATACGAATAAATCGGGACTGTGATGAAACGACTTATGAATGCAAACGGCGTATAAATGAGAAACGTATAAACAGTGCTTTACTGTATATTTAAATATAAATTTCAGCACTCGTAATCAATTTTCTGTGCAGAGTAACTTGCAATGAAATTCATTTAGTTCCATGGAACTCTTCTTATAGTTTCAAAATGCGTAGCAACACTGTGACATTATTTACTGATGCAAAACGAGCTGTCACTGTCTATTGTCAAAGGTCTTGAGTTTTTCTTACTCGATCTCTTTTCCTCCCGACAAAGAAAAAAGAAATCTTGACCCCCCCCCACTTTCACCTAAAAAGTGGTTTTCTGATACGTTACTAAACATTACTAATATAATAGCCCAGATCTTCCGGTAACGCTCTGACGTCACCAACGATAAAACTCGTGCCATAGCACTGCGAGACGTTAAACTGCATCATTTCATTGTTAGAGAACCTAAATTTCAGTCATTTTAAATTTAAAACAGTGATTGTCGTTCTCATTTCAAATTTAATAGCTCTAAAACAGTGAAATAAAATTTGCTATCGATTGATATAAAATTTATCTCGCTATGATCGATAGTTCCCGAGAAATTTTAAATTATATTAATCATATTTTTCAAATTAATTTCCGTTTTTCAATAGAAAGTTGTAAATTACGTCAGTGGTATATCACGCGCGTGATATAGTTTGGACGGTTATTGAATTTTAATAAAATTGTTAAACAGCGAAAAATACTTCACACGGAATGTTGTTTGCCAAGAGGGTTTTTGAATAAAGAAATATGTAAATAAAAAAATATTTCCTGGCATAAAACATATGTTTATTTTATTTGTTTTCAATCAATGTTAAACATTTCTCTCGCATATATATATCTATTTAAACTCGTCAAATTTGACGGGGAAATCTCTCGAATGAAGAGGCAATTTGCACCCGTCATACCATGACGGGTGATTTTCTAGTATATGAAGAAAATACAATTAACCGGCAATCTGCGAATTTAACAACAAATAAAAGATTTATTTCAGCTCTTTGAGGATGCTATACAATATTTTATCCGAAGTTGTCTTAAAATTTCTTTGCGTCGAAAAAGTTTCAGAAGGACAGTATGTCAAAACTTTCTGAATGTTTTTTCTTCTTGGAGAGCATATAGAAAAAGAAAATAATTAAAGAATTCTCTCCCCCATAATTAAAGACTTTTTAGTTCTCATCTTTTGAGAACTCTGTATTTTTTATTTTGCATATCTTACAAAATCTAATTAACAAAGTTTTATTTACTGCAGCGTCCAATTTGTATCTAGTTTTAAATCAGTAATTTTCTATAAAGCAATAAAATTTAGAGTTTAGCGAATTAAATTGATGTTAATAAATTATTAATCAATATCCCGAGATATAACATATTTAAATTGGGTATTTCATTATAAAATACGCTTTTTAACCAGTAACTGACTTCTCAACAATTAAAAACCTAAATGTAAAATAAGAGATCGATATGAGTTTCCAAGTTAATTTTTATTCCCATCGCTGCTTTCTTTACTCCCACCCCCCCAAATGATTCCATAGATATTCTTAATACTCAGTATAATGTTTATTTATATACACTTCATGTACAGAACTATAATTACACGTGTAGAAATTCTTTTATAAAAACAACAGAAGATTTCAAAATTATTAGTAAATAAGTTTGAATAATAAATCAATAAGGTAAAAAAAATCTGTATAACTGCATATCGTCGTAGTCCAGGCAGAAGTCACTAAGACCACAAATACCTTTTGACTAGGGATGGGAAAAAATTTACCGGGTTTAACCGAAAACCATTTTTTTGTTTCGGTTATAAACGGTTATTTTTTTTAAAAAATCCAATAACCGGATAAAAAAAAGTCGGATCTGAAGATAGGCTGGATTTTAGGTTCGATAAGACTAAAATTTACCAAGTTATGAAGCTTTGAATTTCATCATCTTAGGCCAATCACCGACAATCGCTTCCTTGAGGCGTCATTTGGTTGGCGGATTACTGAAAGAGTCTTTATGAACGGATAAATATTGGCCAATGGATTGATTTCTTGTGAAAACAATATTAATAAAAAATTCTGTCTACAAACGGCGCTTGTTTTTCCATAAAAAAAAAACCGGTTATGTCGTTTATTTTGAGCTGTTGTAACAGCCAGGTTAAACCGGAGGTGATAAAATTTTCGCAATATCCACCATCCTTACTTTAGACGGACTATTGCAGTCAATTAGAATTTGCAATTAATTATTTCGTGGTTAAAACCTGCTATATAAATATCAGTAAATAAACCGTTGGAGCTAGAAATCTGTAAAATAATTTTTACTATTTATCCTAACGACTCAAAAATAATTAAGTTTAAACTGACCACATCTGGAAACTACAGTTTTGGACTTGGTTGCTTCTGCCTGAAAGACAACCATATATAGATTTAAATACTTGCAGAAATAACTTGTACTGCATTTTAAATCTATATAATAGTATTTGCGTTAATGTCATCCTCAGTAATTTTAGACTCTTTTTCAATGAAATGAAATATCTTTACTAACATGTTTCTTTTCTTTTCAGGTATGTGAAAAAGTTCTCTATTTCAAATGTGCAGCCATATATAAAGAAATAGGTAAAAAGATATTACTTACTTACATTATTATACACTTTATTTGAAATGTTTACAAAGTTTTATTGGAATTTTCCTTTGGATTGAAAGAAAATTTTTGAAATGAATCTTTTAAAATCTTTCCATACCTCAAGGAAACCATATCATTTCTAGAAAAATAGTAGTCAAACAGCAATTTTTCTTCTTTTATTTAAGGATTCTGATAGGAAACTATAACTTGTAGGGTAGGAAAAAAAGAGTGGGGAAATATTTAGGATACCCTTCGGGCGAAAGACTGCCATAAATATCAAAAACATTTTAGCCAATATTTGCTGAGCTGTCGCATTCTTCGGTCGAGGAATTTTTGATGCTCTGGTCGTTTTTCTTCTTCAGGCCCTTCTTAGCATTGCTATCTGAGGAGATTGGCAATTTCGGGAAATTCTTCCGATTTAAGTAAATAGATTCGCTTTGTTTTAATAATCATTTCTAGAGCGGAATTGGGTACATTTTATATTAACTTTTAATAATGAATGGAATTCTATGAATGCAATAATTGTAAAATAAATTTTTAGCTTATTTACAAAATGCAAAATACTATCAGTAAACAACATGAAAAACAACAAACCGAAGTAAAATGTCTAACAATCCTTATATCAATAAAAGATACAAAAAATGTTTTTTATTTTCTCTCATAATGTATGTATTACCGGCAAAGTTTGAAATCCGGCATTCTATAGAATGCCTAGGCATTGTATATAATGCCTAAAACTAGCCGGCAATGTATGAAACGATTTATATTTCACACATTTCCTAGGCATTCTATAGAATGTCAAATGACAAACCGACAAAGTATGAAATAAATCGCCGATTTGATTATATAAGAAATAAAGTTAAGTGCAATTTAAAATTAAATTATTTGCTTCCTTGATGTAATAAGTAGATTCATAATTTATTTTGTTTTCTTTCATAAGAAAGGCATAAACTTTGATATGAAACTTTCATTTTGCTTTACGAATTTTGAATAAAAGATTTTTAATGGTACTCTTTTATTATTTTTTCTAAATAACATTTGTATTTTTGAGGAATGCACGCCTTTTAAATAATAGCCTTATTATGAATTGTTTTCATATTTTGCCTAAATAGCATTTGTCATTCTATAGAATGCCTAGGTATTATATACAATGCCTAGGAAAAGTATATAATAAATCTCATATTTCATACTTTGCCTAAAAACGCCCGGCATTCTATAGAATGCCGGCATTTCACACATTGCCGGTAACATATACAACTAAAACGATTCTCAACCTTAAACAATTAATTCGTACTCGATATTAATGAAAACCCCAATGGAAAAACTCAACCCAACGTTCGCTTAACCCTTTGAACTCTTATCTCTCTGAAGCATGGTGGGTGGATTATTTTCTGAACCACTCGTAATAATGCATCTTTTATGCATTCTTGCTGAATAGCGCTTATTATAAAAACCATAAAGTAGCAAAAACACACAGATTAAATTTTAGGAATTGAAACAAATTAATAACAATATTTTTCAGCTTCCTAAAGCTCTAAGTCAATCCTGATTATTATTATCCACGTATAAGATTATGCATCTTATCTTTCGGAGTGCAAAGCTTTAAAGATTTTCTTAAGTAGGCAATTACCAAGTGTCATTGCTTTCTGCTAATTTAGTTTTGATATATGGACTTTGGTTTTTTTCCCCCTACATTATATTTTTCCGAAGTAAATTTTTCGTTATATATAAATATAAAATAAATATTTTCAATATTATATGTACAATATTGAAATTATATATCGAAAAATTTAGATTCAAATTTCAAGACTGCTCTACAATTTTGTTCGTGAATAATGCGTGTACATATTAACTATCTTCTCTATAAAAATAATAAATTAAAATATGTTCTGGATTAAGCCAAATAATTAAATTTAAGATCATGAAAGGAAAATATGGACTAGGGTGGTGATTATATTTTACAACTCGAAATAAATCAGGTATATAAAGTAGAGAATATCTCGAATTCTAACAATCCTAGAGTAAAACGTTACTTATTACAAGTGATGTTCCATTAAAAAGTTATGTAGCTTTTGAGGTTTGAAAAAAGGCCAAAATTCTTTAAAAATTCATAATTTCAGACGTAAACTCTTATAATTTACATGTTTGAGGTTTTGCAAAATTTTTGCTTCAGGACCAAGCCAATAGTTGAATGATTATATATACTAAAGAATTTTTCATTCTGGTCATTTGTTTCTGAACGAGAGTGTTTGAAAAAAGTTCAAATTGGTGCAAAGTTGGAAAAATTTAATTTTTTCTGTTACTAAATATTTATATCTTTTTCATGATTTATTAAATTTTAACACAATGCTAGGTATAAAAAATACAAAAAATATTGCTTCCAATATCGTTATTTAAAAAAGAGAGTCCTCGAACGTAAGTTGATAATTCTTAAAAGAGAATGAATTAGATAGTTTCTTTCAGCCGCTTGTACGATTTCATGGCACTAAACATACTTGTCGCTACTGAAGTTTCTTTCACAATAATCGTTGTTTAAAGGCAGTTTTTTCCCATGTGTATCGATTACATATCGAAATTTCATCTTTTTCCCTAAATTTAAAATATATTTGAAATTCATATAGCCTTTGAAATATTCGATAATTTTAGGTTTATGCTATCTAAGCACAAAAATCAGAATTTAGTCAATAAGCCAAACAAGGGTAAGAAATGGATCTTCATACTAGTAAAAGTTTCTAATGAACTTCTGAGAATTTGCTGAATCTTCATTAGAAAAGAAATGAAATTCTTATACCATGTCTGCATTTTTTAACACAATCTACAGGTATTTATTGCTAAGAAATACTGTCCGATACACCACATAATGGCAGATGATTTATATCATTTAATATTTTTCGATGTAATTTATAGATTTATTGTATAAATTATGTGAACTGATATCTTTATCCCCACATTGCTCATTTATGGAATTTGCCCTCACATACTCATATATATCCTCTATTTTCTTTAAAGTCATTTTATATTGTTTGAATTGTTTATAAAATAATTCCGGTAATATGTACTTGAATCTGAACGAGTGAACGCTTCTCAAAAAAATAATAAAATTTTAAACTAAGCATTTTACAACTTATTTAATTAATTTAATTTAAAATGTAGTTTAAAATTGTTTTGTTTATTTTTTTCATGTAATCCTAAAACCACTTATGAATTAGCTCTATCTAAGGTTGAAAATAGCAAAATCATGTATAGATCAAGTAACGACACTCACAAGCCATAAAATTGAATCAACAACATATTTTTCTAAACCAACCTGTCTAACACCCTAGGCTGAAAAATGCACCATTAGGTAATGTTGGAACAATCAAGGACAGTTCATAAGCTCTTTAAAATGCTTCCATAAACTAATATTTTTTTTTATTTGTAGCATCCCCCATAATTAGCAATATATTATTACCCAGAGAATTGAATTTATTTTGCAAGGAGTTGCAAAACTATTTTAGAACTATATCTATATTTAATTTTATATTTATTTCAGTTAAAATTGATTAATTAAATAACAAAATGATTTTTGTTTGTTTCTAAATCTATTTTCTTAATAGATTGGCAATGAGAAAGTTAGTTGTTAAAAAAAGCTTTAAGGTAGAACAATATAGCGTTTATATATGATAGAATTTGTTGTTTTCTTTTGAAATAAACTGTTTAATTTTAGAAATTATCCATTTGCGTAGTTTCCTTTTCGTCAATAATCCCCAACAGACACATATCCGGTTTTTTGGAAAAGGCAGCCCAAAAGTTCACATAAAGCGGTTTAAATTTAACAATCAAATCGAAGAATGTTTTAATTTATTTAAATGTTATCAGATCTATTCCGAATCGCATAATTCTCCTCATAGATTTACACCACATAATCTTCATTCATGAAACACTTTATAAAATTAAACTAATATGGTTTAATATTGTCCAGTTTTTTAAATTTTACCAAGTATATCAAGAGCAAAAAGTGAGGTAGAACAGAAATTTACAATTTAAACGAAGAAGGCCAATTTATCGCAAATATAGATCTATCTAATCGCATACTTTCATCGATTTACAACTACATAATTCTATGGAGTAATAATGTAACTGAATGA
>BGPR01001402.1:77906-96372 GCA_013235015.1 Araneus ventricosus
AAGTTACGTATTGCTGTTCCTTCCCTTAATTTTGCAGAAAATCATTGGGCCATCGTGAAGTTATCCGGCGCAAATGCCCTGGGATGTTGAGTGATAGCGTCATCCTGCTGCATGACAATACCCATACTGCTCCCAAAAAATCAAGAATTGCTGCAAACTTTCAAATAGGAAGTCTGGAGCCGCCCCCACATCATCCCAGATTCGGCACCAATCTGGGTTCCAAACTCTTATCTGGAACAATGTTCTTTTCAGACAGTGATGTGAAGAAACAGTTGCTAAGAACTGCTCCAATGGACAGGACGTGATTTCTGCCAAACTCTGAAAACAAGTTGGTCCTGCGTTCAGATAAAGGCCTCTGAGATTTGGTACTTTGTGGAAAAGTGATCGGTGCGTGACTCTTAATTTCCTTCTGTATTTTCTGTTAACGTTAATAAATAATTTATTAAATTGTCAAATATTTGTGGATCCATCTTCGTATAACAGTAACACCTACAAAAATATTGCATCAAGCTCTCTTGAAATCGTCTGAAATATCTATCAGATCTTCTTTTCCAGCATTTTTGTCCATGAATAGGCTTGAAGGGTCATCACGAAGTGGTCAGATCTTAACTAATCTATTTTAATGCGAAGAAATGCAAGGGCAAGTGACGATAAGGTCCACAGAAGATAGAAACTAATGCTCTAAATATCTAATGTAACGATTCTAAATTTCATGGACATCTTTTTAGAAGGCTTTTTCAAAAAAATAATGAAGAATTGGTAAATTTTAGTTATTTCTTCTGTATAAGCGCCCCCCAACGGTGCCTCCCTAGTCCATGCCCTAGGTTGGCCCTATGGAAAATCTGACACTGTCGACACAATTTTTATTTATTGAATCGTCGAGTTAAAATCATACATCACAAAGCTAACTGAGCGTTTCTTCATGCACTAATCACTACACAAAAATGGTTCGAAAAGTTATCCGCTGATTCGAAAGCGCAAAGGGCAAAAGGGGCCAATTAGCGAGTCCTCCCTTTTCTATTCCGAACACCCCGAACATGGCACATTCGAGATTGAAACTGCACAAAACATGGGAACCGCCGGGGAGAGTCACGCACCAGCCATTGTTCCCACTTTTTTTTTAACTGCGACCGTGTCTCTGTCCCCCCCCACGAGGGAGAGAAGGCATTCAAGGCACGATGTCAGTCCCTTTAGAGTGGAGTGAACAACAACTTCTACTTCTTCTATTGAGCTGTAGGAGGAGGAGGGAATCGATTACAATTACCAAAACGGTCCAGAGTTGCGCCCGGCAGTACAGGGATGGTGAGAAAGACCCCCCCCCCTCCGCCACTTTTGTTGGAGAGGGAAAAGAGTTTTTCACAAATCAAAGTCGTTCTTTTCTATTTCAATTGGCTGTTGAGAACAGTTCCGACTTTTCCTGTGGTGATGACGAAAGCAAAAGGCTGTCGAGAAAGACTTCTGTGATTGGAGCCAGGCGATGGAATATGGAGGTGGAGAGTCGCTGAGGTCGTGCTATTGCACATGATCTTTCCATAGATCTTTTAAGAAAAAAGCTAACGATGAAAATGAGAGTTATTGACCGCTAGACGCCGAGGATCTTATAGACATATTTTCAATCCGTCGCCACGCACGTCTTTTTGACCTACCCTCTCTTTGTTAAGAAATTCTGGAATTCTAAACACTGTCCCTTATTACCCTTATACTTCATGGGGATAGAAGAAGATAAGCAGAAAAAACCGGGAACGCGGTTCTTACTTTTTTATGGGGAAGGGTCAAGACCCGTGTTTGTACTATGCAGTTTTAGATTCAGGTCGACACTACGATTATGTGCCGTTAATATAATATAGTAACCCCATTCTCTGTGTCTCTCTCCACAGGCAGTGGGTTCATTCATGGAAGCTTCAACACAAATGCTAGTGTGCTCCGGGCCTTAGATATTTCGAGAAGACTATGCGATTTCTTGTTCAATGAAAGAGTGAAGGCTGAGGCACACTAGCTTTATCAGGTTGAGTTATAATAATAATAGTGGTTCCACATGCCCCTGTGGAGACACACAGGGGCATGGGGGTTACTATTGTTATTCTTATAGCTTCAGACAATAATCGGCTAGTGGTCACTATGGCTATGACAGTGTATGAAAATGCATGGCAGAGAAGAAAAAAATACAAAAAAGAGGGGAAAAGACACAAGTTCAACTTTCCTTTTTCTTATTAAAAATCGCATTTATGTCTTAAATACAAGTTTATTTGTACAAAAAACATTCTTATACTTTGACTATATTTTATTTTTCTACAAATAGTCAATGAAACAAGGAGTAAGTGTCTAACAATTTGGGGTCAAAATAACCCCATGCGTGTGATAACGTTCCAGAAATCGGTGTATGTGCTCAAGGGTTAAAAACACTGTGAAATATGAATTTTTGCGCTTAGCATCATAAGTAGGCAGATATAGTTTTTCACATTTTATCGAAAAATATAATAAATATATATAAAAGGGAATTTCTTTACAAAATGTGTTGAATAGAATAAACCCATTGAACTGATAGAATAAACCGATTAAACTGATAGAATAAATTGATTCGAATTGATGTCCAAAGAAGTATTTTTTACCATAACTTTACGATTAGCAAAAGCACGGGGGTAAATTATTTAATGAAACAATAGAAGTTATTTGAATTTCATTACAACAATAAAAAGAATTGTTACAAGTCGTTTAAAATTAATTTTGGAAAATTTCATAAACTTAAATTAAAATTGCACGAAAATAAAGTTAATATCCCAGAAAAACCAATTTCTTGAATTCTAAAGGTGAATAAAAGTGTTTTTGTGCAATAATATGCTCCGAAATTATTGAGGTAAAAAGTTAAAATTAATTTTGATTGATAAACATTACGAATGATTATCAATCAGTGTTGTTCCACTAGCATTTTCGAAATTCAAAAATGTGAAAAAGAAAAAAATTCAGACTGTTATTCTGAAAAAACGAGATTTGTATGATTTCTAAAATAAGGAAAATAATTTGCCATTTTTTAAAATCATAAAATCTTCATTTCCATTTGCAAATGACAAACATTGTTGGGTAATTCAATCCTTTATCTATTTTTAACGCAGTTTAAATAAACTCCTAAGGAAGGGAAAAAACTTCCTTATTTTATTTACAACTTAACTAACTTTTTATTACTTTTTTTTAGCCACCCCAGTTTGCCATGGGCGTTGTGCTAGAAAACAGACTGATAGCTTTATTTGCTCTTGCTAATTTATGACACCAGAGATAGATAGTAAAGAATAAAAAAAATAAACAACACTAAAGTTTACCAAGTGTCGTTACCATGGGAACTACCTAGCGTCTTCGCCACTTGTGCGCACGCGCGGATCCCTCTTTTGACTGGAGGCTTCTTCTGCCACCCCACCCCCCACCCCCATTCATCAAAGTCCAGGTGTTCCGGATGGTCCAGATAAATTATGAATCTTCCGAACGTAAGAATTTCGGCCGACATCTGTTATTAATGGTGCGAATTCGAATCGAACCATTAGTAAAAGTTCTTTTCCGGAGAACTTATGCCCCAAGATCTCTACAAGAGAGACTTTTTAGAAAGCTATTCGTGATGGAAGAGACGCTTGTTATTCGAACAGGTGATCCTGTATCGAATTAAGGAGAATCGTGCCGATGCCCCTTCTCCAGAGTTTCGGTGATAAATTATCGTTTAAAATAAAATTTCCGATATCTTGTTTTCAACGGAACAGATGATTCCGCCGGTCATGCATTATGGAACCAGGAGCTGCGGATGAAAAATTAATTGAAGCGGAGTTTCGAATTTATAGGAGTTTGGGACGGGCAAAAAAATGAGAAAGCACGCAGTCTCCAAAATCTCAACAATCCATTTTTAATTCAAAATGTGTCGAAAATTTGGTAATTTGGATTTACTGATTACAAAATATTCACCTTTATAAAAAAGGCGTCAAAATTTGAAATTTACGATGGTTTCTGTACAGTAACGATTAGCCATTTATCAACATCCGAAATGTCAAAAAAGTTTATTAATCCTCCTGTATCTTTCAAATCTCAGTGGAATCTCCATATAACGAAATCGGTTGGTTCCAGTTGAAAAATTCGCTATAGAGAAAATTTCGTTATACGGAGATTAGAGATTTTTGCAGTTATTTAAGTAAATGTTACAAACCTTTTAGTATGTGCGATAAGTTCAAAAATATTTAATTATGACTTTCAATTAAAAATGAAGTAATATTTGTTATAAATTTGTTAATTATACTAATTTTTATTATATAAATAAAATGCTCAAAAGTGAAGACGATTCACCAATTTAGAGAATAATATGTACTAGTACGGATAAACATAAAATGCGTATTGTCACATCCATTTGCTGTTTCCACCCCTATTCTTGGAATCTTGACCCGTAGAAATGTTGCTCCCTCTGTAGAAACCCAGGTCCCCACAACTGCATTACCCTTCACATAGCATTCTATCGTTATGTGTTATCTCTGGAATGAACAATGCGAGTGGTTCCAGAAACAGGCATGTGTGAGCGATTTGTTTGCGCAGAAATTAGCAACTTTCTTCAAAAATGACAAAAATCAAAAAGATAAAGGTCTGAAAAAATTCGTTATAAGGAGACAACCACTTCGTTGTATGGAGAATATTTTGAATGTTATTTAACATTCCGATTAAAAATTTCGTTATAGGGAGAAATTCGCTGTAGGGAGACTTCGTTGTAGGGAGACTCGACTGTAGTCGCAATTTCCAATACACATGCAATCTTCCATCTATTTAACGCATTATTAGCATCTACTTTTAAAGCATTAGAATTTCTCTTACAGAATGCACATTAGATATTGTCATTAGAACAAATTATTGCATCTATAAAGGGAAAATTATATAAACTAGAAGAAAATATCATGATTAGATTTTATAAAAGCGACATACATTACAAACAAATAAGGATGCAATTTATTGTTATAACGGAAATTTAAAAGGTCGTTTCGTATTAAAAATATTCAGAACTTTAAAATTATTACTATGGGGCCATTATTTAATTCATAAAAACGAATTCGAATTAGAATCGTTAATTTAGAGAATTCGTAAATTTGCCTTCTTCACATTTGAAACTAAGCATATTTTACGTAATATTTCTCTCTGCCTTAACTCATTCAGTCCATAAATATTTCAAGATTTCATCTCATTTCGTAAATGTGGCCATTTTCATTTTTAGAACTGAGAATATTTTTTTGTATTAGTCCTCGCGGCTTTGACCATTTCGGTCCTTAGATTTTACAATCTGTCGTCACATTTAGCAAGTTTGTCCATATTCACATTCAGAACTAAAAAAATTTCCGAAACAGTCCTTGCTTCTTTAGCTCTTGCGGTCCTTAATTTTTTTTTTCATTCTCTCGAAAGATTCGTATGGAAATTGCAATAATATTTCGAACTGAAATATTATCGCAATTTCCATAAGGATTCTCGTGCAAAATTTTTAAAAATCCTCCCACCATTTTTTGCGCATTAGAAAAATCTGTATGAAAAAGTGGCAACTCAGTACAGTTTAGCTTAGTAGGGTTATCTTCCATTTTAAAGCTACAGAAGGGCTATTTGGGACGTGACGTTTGGATTGTGATCAGATGAAAAGGACGACACCTGGGCCGCCACCCCTCTCTAAATTTCCACGACACACTAGCGAGACGACACCTGATTATCGACTTCCGATTTATTGTGCACCAGGCCTACATAAACTGCAGATTTTTTTATAAACAGGCTAAGCTAATTTTAATAGTTCTCCCAATAGCTAATTTCAAAACGGTTAGAGATAAACATACAGTTCCAATTGGACAAATGATTTAATGAAGGGAAGAAACATATGTTATGTTTTTTCAGTCAATAAATATATTTCTCAAATACATAAATAATATATAATAATATATATTATATTATATAATATATTAATATCAATAAATATATTTCCGAAAAAGGTACGAATTCTGATTTTTTATGCGGTCCAACGGTCCTATCTGTCATATTTAGTAAAATATTTTTCACACAGTAAACATTTTAAACAAAAAAGTTCCACTCTTCTGAAACTAAAACTGGCCCAGTTATGGAGCTTTGAATTTCATAATTTTTGACGAATCAGCAAGTCGCTTTTAAATAATCAGCTTTTAATAATTTAACCGTCGAGCAAGTGCTGTTCATTGACTGGTGGATTGTCTTCGAAGCGGCTATTGAAATTATGTAAAGTGGTCTAAGTCAGCGATATTCGAGGCTCCATACATAACTCGGTCAGCAGAAGAGTGGAACTTTTTCTGTTAAAATGATAGTGTGAAAAATATTTTACTAAATATAACCGATATGACCGGGGGACCGTGTAAAAAATTAGAACTCTTAACTTTTTCAAAAATATATTTATTGATTCAAAAAAACAATATATAATTCTTCCCTTCATTTAAAGCATTCTTTCATTTGGAATCCTATGTCTATCTATGTTTAGAAATAGCTATTGGGCCACGTTAAGAGTGGATTCCCAGTATAGAATCGAATACCGCACCTGGAACCCTTCTGTCCTGAGGCTGAAACGTACCACTAGGACCACCGCGACCCCACATACGAGACGGATCTTAGGTGGATGGGGTTTCGAACCCGCGATCCTTCAATCCCTCTACTGAAACATTGTCACCAACCTACCAGGAATCGGCAATATTGTGAAGAGGACAAAACTTTTTGAGTAAACAAATAAAATGAAACAATTTTAGTAATTACAATTTAGTAGAAAAAATTTCAGTAACAATTTTTAACTATACAGCATTTTTTAAAGTAAAAATACGAAAAATAATTTTTCCAGAGTATTCATCAAGGGCTAGAGCGCTCTTGTATAAATTTAATTTAATGTAAATTTAATCAATTAAATGATTTTACTTAAGAAAATTTAATTAATAAAAAATTAATCAATAATTACTTCAATTATGTAATTCTTAATTTTTAAGTTTTAAAAACACGAAAAAAAAAATTTCCGAAGTATCCCCCCCCTAATGGATTCCTAGATCCGCCCTTGTTTACAATTACTTTTCTGGAAAGTCTAGATAAGAAAAGTTTTTAAAAATTCAATACGTCTGCGCAGTCTGTGACTTAGGACCCGAAGGGGGACTTGAGCCCCCAAACTCACCCTTGGATCCGCCCTTGTTGGAATCTGTATTTAAATGACAAGATTTTCGCATCTTTAGTGAAGGTCGTCTTTATTTCCTAAATCTGATAATTTTTAGACGCGCATATGCAGTGCCGAAGCAAATGAAGCGGTGCTTCAGCAAGCAATTTGTTTCTTCAGACGCAGTCTAGTTGTCTGTTCCAATTTCTTTACCCTCGAAAACTTTCCGAAGCACGATTGAGTTTTTCTTTGCTGTTACGGACGAGCGACACAATGTTGTCTCCTATTGAACTGCCCTTCCCTTCAGTATTTTTGGCTTTCTAGCCGATCGTGGGTACGATGTGATAAACGTGCGTTTAAAATAAGCAAGTGATTTGTGCTTCGTCATCGGGAGCTAATCATCTCTCCCATTGGTTAGTTTAGTCCATGCTCATTAAATAATATTATTTCTCATTCATACTGATCACGCGACTTTTCAGAGGGGCCTGGTATTTCCGACTTTCCTGCCGATATTGGGTTCATGCTCAATACCTCATTTTTTCGTTCACACTGATCACGTGATTTTGTGAAGTGGGTGTGGAGCATGCGCAGTGACGGAAGAAAATGACGAAGTAAAACTTTTTATGATTGATTATTCACTGACGAGCCGCGTTGTAACCTGTCCCAACTTGTTCAGAATCAAGTGGTATTCAAGTTGTGTTCCTGTGATATCTTATTCTAGTGCTCCTGCGTTATATTATCTTTTACAAGGATGGGATAGTTAAATATTACAATACAGGGTACCAGAGAATTGTGGAACAGATTTCAAAAATTAATTTTTAAAAATCTAATAATGTTATAACTATGGATTTTTCAAAATGAGAGAGCGAATAAAAAAGTTTTTTTTAGATAGGTAACGAGGCATTACGCCGTTCTAAACTTGCTACAGCGAGAGAATTCTGTACGTAGTGACTACCGATTACTATAAGCCGATATGCGTTTTCTGGTTTCCTTTTTCAGTTTTTCTTGAATACCTTGAACACTATTTAGTTTTCGAATTATAATTGATTTGACAAATTAAAGAGCATAAAATTCCCTACAAACACATGTTTTTATTTTTCTTCTAGCGTCAATAGTGTCGCAGATAATGGCTCTCAAAAATAGGAAATTTTCAACAAAATACTGCCACCTAGACTGCCGTAACGGCGCGTTTCCTATTGGATAAGAAAAACTTTTTGAGATGCGCTTTAAAAACAAGCGATATAAAAAAATTAAAGTCAATTCCTACTTAGGTCAACAAAGAAAAATTTTTAAAAAAATTAAAAAACTGTATTAACATCAAGTGTCATCCACTACAAGTTTTAAAAAATGTATTTATTTATTTAAAGAAAAGCACACTACAGAGAAAACTCCATTTACAGAGTGCTGGCAAATTGACTATTTGAACTTGAGTGGATGAATAAAAAGTATTTTATTAACGACTAAAAATTTGAACAAGATATATAAATAAATATATATATAGGGAAAGTGTGAACTAATAGCAGGAATTGAAAAACCGTAGTTGTAAAATTATTAGGGTTTATTTATTAGTTTTTGAAATGTGCCCCACAATTTTCGGACACCCTGTATATTTGTAAATCTTGTATGGACGAAATTGTGCTTATTATGTGCACTTAAAAGCTCGAATGCTTCAGTAGATTTTGGAACCACCGCGCGTCACTGTATATATCTCTGTTTACGGGAAACGGAAACACGAATCTCTGGCCTTTTCCCGCCTTCGTAGAGCGAAGAAGAAGACAACGAGGGGTGGATGAAGTGCGCCATTTCGCCCAGTGAGCACGTGGCGCCACACGACAGACACAACGAGAAAACTTTTCCGCACACTATCGGATTTCCGATGAATGACAACTCCCTCCGGTGGAACCCGAAGAGGCCCTCTCAACCGTGATGCCCTCTTTCGGGAATTCACCGAATGAATGTCCAATCTCCCCAGCGATATCGGACAGTCCCCCCTCCAACAAGAAGGGAGAGGGAAGCGAAGACGACAACCCTCCTTCCAATGGAACATTTCCTGCAGTTGAGAATAGAGCAGCATCTTAAAGAGAGTCGAAATGATTCATTCTTCGAGTCTTTCGACCGTAAAAGGGATGCAAAGTTTAGGTACCGCTGCTGCCACTCGTGATAAAAGGAAATGGGATGGGGAAGAGACACAGTTACAGTTAAAGGAGGACCGTGAATAAGTACTCTCGTGCATTTGAGGTGGTGAATGAAGCTCTTATCTTTTGGTGATGCTCAAGCCATATCTGGAGGATGCGAATACTTCTGCAACGCTACCCCCATTCCTTACTACTTTTTTTTACCTTTTCGTATACAGAGAAACGATATGATAATCATCAAAAGAACAACCTCGAGATTTTGGTGCATCTACAAGTTTTAGACACCCTAGAGTCTAAAAGCACATTTTTGGAAGTATGTCTGTCTGTCTCTCAGTGCTTACTTAGTTGAGTTATATTAACGTCCCGTTTTGAAGCAACACGAGGGCTATTTTGGGACGGACTTCGTCATTTTGAACAGCGATCAGAGGACGAAGGGGACACCTGAGCTGGCACCCCCTCGACAATAGATGACTGTTCCAATTACCGAGTCTCTCCGCAGTTCTGGAAACCTGTTGTCAATGCCCTAACGGTTTAGATTTTTTGGGGGGCGGATGGGGCTATGCATTTTACTTTTTGACCTTGTTTTTAATTTTAGACTACAAAATTTCATTCCTTTTCCTCTCCCTTTGGCCGTTTTTATCCTGTATAGGACAAAGTAATTTTTAACTTGCGCAGTTTTACTCGAAAAAACATTCTGTAATTGATAACTTGATATTCCCTTTTGCGCGGGACGTGCATTACCTTTGACTCTCGGAATTTATTCCTTTCTATCTCAGAAGTAATTATTATTATTATTATTATTATTATGTATTTTTAATTCTATGTTTGGTACAGTTTTTATTTGTGTTTTGTGTGTCGTTTGATGTGTAATATTGTCTGTGTGTGTTTTGTTTTTATACTATGAGGTTTCAATATTTGACTTTTTTATATATCTGATTTTTACCGCTTTTTCTGTGTTTATTTGTTTCTTTCTTTTTCAATACTTATCTATTTTTATATATTTTTACTGTTCCTTGCTTGCCCGAGCAGTAAATCAAGCTATTTTCTTCCCACCGAGGTGGGTCGAACCATGTTTACATTCCCAGCTCTCTTATATTTAAAATTACTGCCCCTGTTCGGGCAATGTATCATCTTGTTGTACCCAATAAATTTTGTCCTCCACATGCTGGTGGAGCGGCTCTCTCCCAGCTGGTCCTCTACTGGCCTTAAACCATTCTTGGGTAGGCCGGGCCAGTGTGGGTATTTTTGCACCACACCAGCGGGAGGACGTTTGGTTCCCTACGTATGATTTAAAGTGCAACAGACCCACATAAACGGGTTTCGAACCTAGGAACGTCCGAGCCGAGGCCTTACCATCAGGCAACCGCCGTCCCTGTCTCTCAGTGAACCCGATAGCTCGGAAATGAATTGAGATAGACAAATGGAATTTGGTATGAGGCAGGAAGGGTCCACAAACGCGATGCGAGAAGGTTTTTCCGCGCATTACGTCCTATTGGGACAGATTCCGAAACTCTCCGCTATTCCACATGGTTTCCAATTAAAGAAATAAATTTATTCTGTATGTAATAAAGGTTTAAAATACCCGATTAATGGGTGGCTATTGTATACTCATCATTTAACATTACAACAAAACATATTTTAGCTTACAATTTCCGCGTTAGATGCTTATATTTTTTATGAAAATGATTCCTGGTTCTTATCTTTCTGTTTACAGCAACTCTAAATAATCTATTCGCTTTTTAATAATGATTTTTTTGGGGGTGCCTAATAGGAATTTTCGATGAATGAAAATAAATAATATTATATTTTGAGTTTATTTATATCTAGTCTGTAACCGATTTTCTGTTTTACTTTTTTCTTTCCTCACATTCCAAACTAAAAGGCGGGAAACTTAGTTTCATTATAAATACTTCTCGTGTGATTCAGAGCCGAGGAGATCACATGATTGCTAAGGAGAGGTTTTTATGTTATCCTCTGGTTCGTCAGATAAAGATTTAAAAACGGCCGTTTTCAGAGAGATTTTAAATCTAATGCAATTCTTAGTTAGTGCTGTTGTCGGATGTTCGATGCATTCGAGAAATTCGAAAAGCAAAAACGTTTCGTTTCACTAATTTCCGAAAGATTCTGGTGTTCGGAAAATTTGGATTTGCAGATGTAAAAGAAAAGTTCTCTTAATACGGCGTTTTAAATTTGCTGCAGCGAGAGATTTCCATATGCAATGGCTAACGATCAGCAGAAGCCAATGCGCGTTTTCTGGTTTTCTTTTTTAGTTTTTCTTTAATATCTCGAAAACTATTCAGTTTTCGAATTAAAATTGACTTAACAAATTAAAGAGCGTAAAATGTCCTGTAAATACATGCTTTTATTTTTCGTTTAACTTTAATAGTTTCGTAGATAATGGCCCTCAAAAATAGGAGATGTCCAATAATTTACGACCACCCAGACCACCAAAGGCGCGTTCCCTCTATGAAGAAAAAAACTTTTAAAAATGCACTCTCATGAAAAAAAAATGTAGTTGTAAAATTATTTGTTTTTTAATTTATTTTTTAAATGAGTCGAATAATTTATAACCACCTTGAATAATTGTATATGCGCGCAATTCATAAATGACATTTTACATTCGTCACTTGTTTATGGTATAAATTTAATTGACTCTTAATATATTTCAAATAAGCTGCAAATTCCAACACTAGCACAAATAGCTCTCATGCGGAGCGAACAGACGAGGAATTTCTATAAGAGTCGTAAATCTGTTATTTATTCCTCGTGTAACTTCAAAATCAACAAAGAGCTTATTCGTATAAACACATTTCTATCACTTAAGATATCCTAAACGCATTCATCTTCACGCGAGACGCAGCCTTCGATCCAGCATAGCTGCCTCATAATTGCAGAATGTCAGTACAGATTAGTAATGAGTTCATTAGACGCTTTAATTACTACAACGCTCGAGTAATATGATCCTTATCCACTGCTGATCAGAGAAGATACCTTAAACCACACTCGCAGGATAATAATGCAGCGAAGGAGAGCTGAAATAGCCGCGAGATATTCAAGACAGCTTATAATAATGGACGGAGTCACTATTAAGCTAATTTAATACACATTAACAATTTGCAGTTTCCCGTTGACATGAGAATAAATGATACCATCTTTTTTCCTAACATGGTAATGTTTTTAGATCGGCATACTATCGGTAGTGTAGTTTAGTTATATTATCGCCCCGTTTTGAAGCAACACTAGGACTATTTTAGGACGAACCGCGGTCAGATGACGAGGACGACACCTGAGCTGATACCTCCCACTCCAGACTTCCACACCTGTATAGGACATAAAGTAATTTTTAACTTGCGCAGTTTTACTCAAAAAATCATTCTGTAATTGATAATTTGATATTCCCTTATACGCGGGACGTGGATTACCGTTGACTAACGGAATTTATTCCTTTCTATCACAGAAGTAATTATTATTATTAATTTATGTATTTTTAATTCTATGTTTGGTACAGTTTTTATTTGTGTTTTGTGTGTCGTTTGATGTGTAGTGTTGTTTCCATGCTATGAGGTTTCAATGTTTGACTTATTTATATATCTGATTTTTACTGCTTTTTTGTGTTTATTTGTTTGTTTCTTTTTCAATACTTGTCTATTTTTTATATATTGTTACTGTTCCTTGCTTGCCCGAGCAGTAAATCAAGCTATTCTCTCCCCACCGAGGTGGGTCGAACCATGTTTACACTCCCAGCTCTCTTATATTTAAAATTACTGCCCCTGTTCGGGAAATGCCTGTATCATCTTATTGTACCCAATAAATCCCATCCTCCACATGCTGGTGGAGCGGCTCTCTCCCCGCTGGTCCTCTACCGGCCTTACACCCTTCTTGTGTATGCCGGGCCAATGTGGGTATTTTTACACCCCACCAGAGGGAGGACGTTTGGCCCCCTACGTAAGATTTAGGCCCGGTGCACACTAGCCGATTTGTGTCATTGAAGCTATAAAAATAACAATAGTAACCCACATGCCCCCTGTGGAGACACCCCCCAGATAGCAAAGAAGGTTGCCATTTCACTTTCCATAGGCTGTCCGCGGAAGCATTTCCGCGCAAACCGTTTCCGAAACCATTGCTGCAAGGTTTACGTAGGAAAGCTTTCTATGAACTACCTCACCGACAAGGTTTGAACGACATGTCCGCGAAAGCATTTCCGCGCAAACCGTTCCGGAAACCATTTCCCGCAAAATTGACGTAGCGAAGCTTTTTATAAACCACCTGTCCCATTGTGTGTAGCCCCGTCCGGTTTAGGGGTTAGTGTGCTTGCGTTCCAACTGTATGAACGCGGGTTCGATCCCCGGTTCGGAGGAATTTGGAGTTTTTTACAATCTACAACGAAATCATACAATTAGTTCAATTAAAAATTATAATCGAATTGATAATTAAGCTTTGATTAATTAATATTCCTAATTGATCTAATTAATTGACATTCCAGATAACTTTAAGATGGCGTCAGAAGAAGTTGATAAAAAAGGGGGTTGCACCCCTCTGTAGGAGTACGGCTTCGGAGGAGGGGGTTCTATTTTGTCCGCCGAAGGAGGGCTCTTAACAACCTTTTGAAAGGCCTGAAACAAGCATGTAATAAAAGCTTGGGGAAATCTTTCTAAAAACCTTACAGAAAACCTTGTTTCTTGTTGACTAACGAACCTTTCCGCTACCTTGCCGAAAGGTTCAACCCTTGTCATGGAAACCTTTGACAACCCTTGCCGACGACAAGGTTTCCAAAACCTTTTAGACAAGCTTTCTTTGCTATCTAGGACAGGGGGAATGGGGGTTACTATTGTTATATTTTATTGCTTCAACGACACGAATCGGCTAGTGTGCACCGGGCCTTAGCGTGCAACAGGCCCAATGCACGACGGATCTTCATTGGAATAGGGCTTAGAACTCTGAAGACGACACTTTATCACCAGGCCACCGCGGCTTCGCATACTGTCTGTAAATTGCGTTATGTGAAAATCATTACGCGCGGAATATCGCGGTCAGTTGGACTTAGAGCCACAAACCTTGACATATAGTTCTTGCTTGGGAAGTACGTTCTCACTAAGAAAGGGTTTTCCAAAATTACGAATAGATTTTCTAATTAATTAAAAATTATTGAAATATTAAAGTTCTTCTTCAATAATTTCGAAGCATATTGTGAACAAAAAGTAGTTTTTTACCACTTTAAAATTCAAAAAATTAGCCTCTCAGTGAAAGAAATTTTATTTCAGTGTATTTTTTTTCTTTCATTTCATCAAATTTTCAAGATTTATTTATTTTATTTACCGGCCCAACCTACCCAAGAGGATGTAAGGCCATCCACAGGCCAGAAGGGAAACAAATTTTCCAAGATTAATTTTAATCGCAATTTGTAAGAATGCTTTTTACTGTGGTATTGAAATTCAGACCAATTTCATTGCTTCATCAAATCTTTCACTCGCTTGCCAATGTTAACGTATTTTTTTAAAAAAAACTCGCTTTCTTTGGACATTAACTCCAAGGCAGAATTTTCACTTTTATAACCATGGTAAAGACTTTAGACTGGTATTCTTTTCTGTAAACTGCGTGATGCAAAAATCGGTACGCATAAAATACAATAGCTTAAGCAATGCAGCCAGACGAAGAAAAGACAGATGCATCAAGACTAAGGGGTCTATTCTGGTACCCCCGGTTGGGTTGGGTTCCGCACATTAACAACGGAACCCAACCCAACCGGGGGTACCAGAATAGACCCCTAAAACAGTATTATTACGAACATGGGAAGTCGCTTCCCAGCAATGTTAGTCTTATGTTTGGGAAGAGAGTTCTACAGGGGTATGTATGAGATGCCGGGGAATGGAGCCATCCATCACTGACCTTGGCGACCATTTCGGTGACTTGGCGACAAAATGTAGGATCTCAAAAATACTAGAATTTTCTTGATATCTCTATTAGGTGCAGAGATCCGGATTAATCCAGATGATTCCATGTGACGTCACGGCCTGTAGGGGTAACTATAAATAGCGTCGTGCTCGGATCACAGAGCAGAGTTTGATCGACTTGGAACGTGTTGAATCTTCTTTGGACTTTGAACGTGTTGATCGACTTTTGAGTTGTATCCTCAGTGCAAGCTAGTAAGCTGATAGACGCCTAGCGGTACTGAAAGTGACGCTGTTGTTGTTATTAGTGAATTGCTGCCTGTTTGTGTTGCTAATCTGCGCAAGTGCAGTGTTTTTCCGGTGACTTGTGTTCGTGTTTCCCGGAATATTCGTGAATAAAGCGTCCTTTCTCCGTCACCAACTTGTTGGACTCTTTCCACCGTACACACACAGGATGATTTTTGTAACAGTATCATGCGACGATGTTTCGGACTCCGGTTCGAATCTCCTTCATATTTTGTCAATATTTATAAAAAAAATAGATTTGACATTTTAACAAGCAGATAAAATTTATAAAAAACGTTTATAAAATACTAGCTGATCCCACGCAGAGGATCTGCGCTCCGTTATACGGACACCGTGCATTTTCGGCTAAACTGGCGCTTTCAAGCTCCTGACGCTTCAGCTCGAAAAAATATAGCGCGCGTTAACTATCGTCAGGAAAAGTTGAACCACAGGATACGATTCAGCGCTCCAAGAAAATTCGCCAAAAGAAAAAAGGCACCATGCGGTGTGCGTATAACGGAAAAGTACCCAATATGCAATATTCACGAAAGAAAGTTCTATGATGTTCTTCTCAATTTGCCAATTAACACGATTTTAACCTACGCTTATTTGAACTATTTTGATGTCGATATGAACGTTCTCTGGCTTGCCTAAGTCCATGTCCTTCATTTCGAACTAAATATTATCGAATAATTTCATCCAAAGCTTCATTAAGAATTATTGTGAACTCTGCGTCTTAAACTCATTTTTTTCAAGAAGAAGTTGCTTTACATCCAAACGAAAGTATTAGCAGGTGCCATGCCTATGAAATTAAGCTTAACATGGAGGAAGCTACCTATTTTATTTTGTAAACAAACCGATCGTTGTCAACGGCAAAAGAGAATTTAACCTCTTTTCTGTGTTATGTAGAGTTTTATATAGAGAGTTTAGTTTAGTTATATTAACGTCCCGTTTTGAAGCAACACGAGGGCTATTTTGGGACGGACCTCGTACTTTTGAACCGCGGTCAGATGACGAGGACGACACCTGAGCTGGCATCCCTCTCTCCAAACTTCCACGCCACACCAACGGGAGGACGTTTGGCCCTACGTATGATTTAACGCGCAACAGGCCCCATACACGGCGGATCTTCAGTGGAATCGTGTCCCGAACCTGGAACCATCCGGCCCCAAAGCCGAGACCTTACCACCGCGGCCTCTTTTATATAGAGAGATAATTTTGATTAGTGTACTAAAAAAATACAATTTTTTTAATTTTCTTTGCTAGCACTACTCCATACATCCGCAAACATTTTTACGCAGAAAAAACGTTGATAAGGTGTTAGTTAAAACATTTGATAACAACGCTTAATCTTGGAAGGAACCTACATCTTTTAAGCCACAATGAAACGAATGTACAAAACAATAAATTGTTTGACCCCAAAATCAATGGTATGCTTGAACGGACTTGAATATCATGCATTAAAAAGAATACAGTGTCTTTAACCTTAAGAAATATTTCCTCAACTAACATTAGGGGAAATAACTAAGTTATTGACAAGATACGAGGCAAGTTATAAGATACTAGAAAATCATCCGTCATGGTATGACGGGTGCAAATTGCCTCTTCATTCGAGAGAGTTTCGGTCAAATTTGACGTGTTTAAATAGATATATATGCGAGAGAAATGATTACCATTGATTGAAAACAAATAAAATAAACATATGTTTTATGACAGGAAATATTTTTTTATTTACATATTTCTTTATTCAAAAAGCCTCTTAGTGAACAACATTCAGTGTGAGGTATTTTTCGTTGTTTAACAATTTTTTATAATTCAATAACCATGAAATTCTCAGCCTGTCAAACGTAAGTCAAAAGTTAAAATTTCAAAGGAATTATTTTTCGAAGTTCTAATGAAAACAAAGCACTTCTCCGCTTGTCAAACGTTGCCAAAAAATATTACCAAATTACCTCATCACGATTGCACTAAATAATGAGATGCATCGTGGCGTCGAAATTATATCACGCGCATGATATACCACTGACGTAATTTACAAATTTCTATTAAAAACAGAAATTAATTTGAAATATAGGATTAATACGATTTAAAATTTCTCAGAAACTATTAATCATAGCGCGATAAATTTTATAGCAATGGATAGCAAATTTTATTTCACTATTTTAGAGCTATTAAATTTGAAATTAGAACGACAATTACTCTTTTAAATTTAAAATTACTTCAATTTAGGTTCTCTAACAATGAAATAATGCTGTTTAACGTCTCGCAGTGCTATGGCGCGAGTTTTACTGTTGGTGACGTCAGAGCATTACCGAGAGACAGATCTGGGCTATAATAGTAATTAATACAATATTTACACAATTGATTCATGGAAAAAATAGTAAAAATAATTCAATTAATTTGTGATTCGTTGAAGCTTTTCTTGAATTAAGTTGAATAACGGGTTCATAAAAAATTATCCTTCGGTGATTTTACAACATACTGAGAGTAAATGATGCAGATTCGGTTATGGACGCCCTATGGATGAGTAAATGACACCACAGTTTTATATGCCTTCATTCTCATTTAACTTACTTTTAACTGTCTACCTAAGGTAAGATTGGGTTAGGTAAAACTGAACATCGGCATGAAATTTTATTGTTTTAAACTGAAGAGGAGGTTATCAATAACTTTTGAACTTGTTCATTAGCTGTCTTATTTACCCTAATTAAACTATGCTTAATTATCTATTAATAAAAATAAAGCTGTAATAATGTTGCTTCTTTCTTTTAAAACTAAAACGGATAATGACTCATCAGTAGAAAACTCATTTTGAGATTTAAATCAAGGAAATATGTTTAGCCTTTGGGTTCAGCATTTATCAAGAAAAATATGACAAAAGGCACTGAAATGAGTTACTACTCCATATCTTACCTTAACCCCTTGCCTTACGTTTTATTTAACCTCCTAATTAGATGCCACCGTCCATTTGATACATCTTCTTAACCCCTTGCCTTACGTTTTATTTAACC
>BGPR01001402.1:98204-108321 GCA_013235015.1 Araneus ventricosus
TGCTTCTTTGGGCCCCCGGGGGGGGGTTGGTAACTTCGACCGATTTCCCCAAACCTCCCCAAACGGGGGGTACCAGAATAGACCCCTTGGACACAGATCTCCCAAAGAGAATGAGTTGTAGTTTTCACTTCATTGCACTGTAAATTACCCAAAATAAACAAAACTGCTCTTAAAAAAAGACAAAATTAATTTGGATATGGAATTTTCATTAGATCTTTCGAAAACATTTTTCAGGTTTGATTGAGATCTTTTTCTCTATTTTATTTTTTCTGTTTATTTTTAGCATACATACGCATGTTTATCTATTCATTTTTATGCAAGTATTTCTATGGACGAGTTTCCGTTTTGTTTATTTTGGATTCACAGACCATTTTTCGGTAACACTCCGATTTAAGCAAACGCCAAATCTAGTTGGATACGAGATCAAGCGCCAAGTTCAAATCAGTTCTTTCTGAATTCTATATTCTTTGAGTTCGTGTAATTCTTTTTATTTAAATTGGTTAAAAAATATCTGAAAATGGCTAAATTCCAAATGGAATTATAGTAATTAGCTAAATTGCTTGGTTAAAAATTTAACCACCGGTGATTATCTAAATCGTATTGTTAAAAATTTAACCACCACACAAGCCTTAGAAGTCGCCAAAAAGAGCGATAATGTACAATTATGGCAGCTCTTCTACAAAATGAGACTCCTATTTAAAGTAAACATTGAGAGCTACAGCAATAAGAACATGAAATTTAATATTTTCAAAGTATCCTTAAGCCACAACATTAGAAAACTGTACTTTAATTAACATCTTCAAACAGAATGCTGAAATTTTGACGATTTCCATTGACATAGCTTTAACACCGGAAGTCGGTGGTTATGGCGGAAGTCCTACTTTAATGCAAATAAACAAAAAAGAGAACTCGTAAGTAAAAGTCTTTTGTATTGGTATGAGTTAATAAACGATATTTAGTCGAAAAAAGTATTCTTTAAATAAAGGTAATCGTTTTCCGCAAGTATTAAATAATTTTGCGAGATACTGATATTTAAAAAAAATCATGCATTAATTTTAAAGTTTATATAAATTTAAAGAAGAAAAGACATCATTCAGCTTAAAAAATGCCTTTGAAATATTTTTCTGCGCAGAAAAATCACTAAGTTATGCACCATTTTAAAAATGTTCTCTGAATTCTCAGATAATTATTTCAGAGTTTTCAAAATATGTAATGATGTTCTATGAAACAGATTTGAACTTCATCGAACAATTTTGAAATTTTTCTATTTGTTTATTATTTTATTATACCTTTTCCAAACTTTTATGCCTTCTTTTACTTTTATTTCATAGAATCGTGGCATCATGTTTACACATGCCAATGAGACAGATTTTGAATCTATCACCATACCAATGCATTCTGCGAATTAAAGTCTCCACATCATAATCGAAGAGTGACTTGCTCAATATCTGATGTCACCGAGGCTCGATGAAGTTTGTGCTCCTAATGCACTGTAATTTTACCTTCGAGGTCACACTTCTAAACACTGGTGTAGTGTGGAAGCTTAGAGAGCGGATTGCCGACTCATGTATAGCTCCCATCTTACTACGAGGGTCAAATATGTTCTCAATTCTATTTTATGTCCGTCCAAAAACGATAATGCAAAACGGGACGTTAACGGGACAAAAATATAGTATTTAAATTAAACTCAATTAGCCGCCTTCAGCGACCAGCTGTTAGCCTCTAATATTAATGGCCTGTGGCTATCCTCGCAACTTGGCGAAATAAATTGGGGAATTGGCGGTTATAGAGGCTGAGGGACTCTGCCAAAATTTTATTTTGTGATATAACTCGAAAATGAAAAGTGGTGGGTGGCAAACGACAATTGATGACATATCTAGATGTCATAAGCTTTCATATGAAAAAAACACTGTCGAAATCGGTGTAGTAGTTGGAGCTGGAGGACTCTGTCAAGGGTTTTTCCGCATATAGAATGTACAGTGGAGTAGTGTTTTTTCCTCACTTTCTCTCAAAAGTGGAGGATGGTGGGTGGCAGGCGACCATTGATGAAATATCTAGGCGTTATAAGTTTTCACATGAAATTAAAATTGTCGAAATCGGTCCAATGGTTGGGACTGGGGGACTGTCTCGTGGCTTTGCCAAGTTATTTTCAATATATAGATTTTAAAATCTTTCGACTGTATTTTACCAAAATATTATGATAATATAGCATCTTCAACTACAAGCTTCTTAACGAATATTTCCGACAAAACTTTATATAAAAAAAATTCCACATTGACCCAAAACATGCGCAGTTCTCATCATAAACCAGCCACTGTAAAGACCTGTTTCAGACATCGCAGGAGAATTATCACCCGCGAAACTGCAAAAACTGAACTGCGTAACTCGGATGCAATGTGTAATTGAAACCTGCTTTTCTGCACATAATTTGCGATGCCGATGTTGCGACAGCAACGATGACACACTTAATGACTCTGTTCCCTAGATTTAGCATAGAGGAGAGAGGAAAAAAAGCATCCTATTGCCTGTTTCTGAGGGGAGAAAGTCGTTCATCGGCCGATAATGATCGGGCAAGCGTATCGGGGTTTAATCCTCAATATTTTGTCCGAGTTTCGATCCGGGGTCCGGTCGGCAGGAACAGTAGCGGATCGTTATTTCCGAGCCAGCGGACAGAAACCACCGAATGGTGATTACTTTTTGCAAATGGCAACTCACATCATGAGTATCGAGGATGGCTCGAGGGACCGTCCACCTATGGCAGACTGTCTTGTTTAGCGTAGGGACGGGGAAAACTTACCGGTTTTCGGTCAAAACCGGTTTTTGTTTCGGTTAACCGGTTTTTTCCCGGTTACAACCGGTTATTTTTTTTAATCCAATAACCGGGTGAAAAAAAGATCGGAATATATGCTCGATTTTAGGTTCGATTCGAGTTAAATTTACCAAGTTTTGAAGCTTTGAATTTCATCATCATCAATCAACGACAATCGCTTCATCTAGGCGTCTGTTTTTATGGGGGAAACTTATCAGTTTTCGGTCAAAACCGGTTTTTCCCGGTTACAACTGGTTATTTTTTTTAATCCAGTAACCGGGTGAAAAAAAAGGATAGGAATATAGGCTCGATTTGGACTAAAATTTACCAAGTTTTGACACTTTGAATTTCATCATCTTAGGCCAATCAACGACAACCGCTTCATCTAGGCGTCTGTTGGTTGGCGGATTACTGAAAGAGTCTTTATGAACAGATAAATATTGACCAATGATTTTGGATTGATTTCCAGTAAAATCAGCATTAATAAAAATTGTCTACAAACGGCGTTTGTTCTTTTATAAAAAAGGACTGAAAACCGGTTATTTCAAAAACTGATTATTTTGAGCGGTTATAAGCGCCAAGTTAAACCGAAGGTTAAAAAACCTGAATATCCAAAAACCGGTTATTTTTGCAATAACCGTCATCCTTAGTTTAGAGTTATCGCATTATTGAACGGAAAGGAAGAAACCCTCATCTCAACGAGTACAAGGATAAATCTTCGAAATGCCATTTTTGTTTTTTTGTCACACCAACACATTTTACGCATTCCGACTAACATAATAAAATACAAACAAGGAGTGATTTTTTTGTCAGTCTTCATCTTATACTACCACATAAGGCCTTCACCTATATCGTGTAGTCAAAGTACAGGGAAATAATAGACAACTAATGGTTTCTTACGTCCAACAATTCTTTCATTAATGCAAAGTAAAATAACCAGCATCAGCAGCCAAGTGTGAGTATGGAATTTGAACATAATGATAAAACATATGGTTTATTTTTTTCACTACCCTAGCCTAGAAATCGGCATCAAGATATTTATTCATAGAATAAAAGCAATTTGTATCTTAGCTTTTCAAAATGTACTCTTAAAAGCAATTAATTTCATTTTCTTAAGCTCTTTCTACAGAGTCATGGTTAAACTACAGACTAAAAATGAAAGAACTATTCATAAAGACAGAAAAGCTTTTGTGGTAATGCCACGGACTTTTTAAAAACTAGTAGCCGCTCTCCTGCGGGTTCGCGGCCAGCACCCAATTTGCTCAGCACTGCCCCTGCCACCTGGCTGCTTCGAGGCTCTCAGTCGCTACTTTTTTCAGTTTTAAATACTGCATGAAGATCAATGGAACAGACCATAAAACCATAGAAGATTTCATATTCTTTGTAGACAACAGATTTCTTTAAAACTGTAAAATATTTCAATAAACCTCATCTAGTTGTAATGTTTTGCATAACTTTCTCACAATTTAGGCATGAAAGTCTTCAGACCCATAAATACAGAATGATATTGCCCTAAATAAACAGTTTCCATCACCTACGATAGGTATTTTAAAATATTTTTGAAACGCCATTTTGATGGAACTTTTGGGATCTATATATTTAAAATAATATGGTGAAACCTTCAGACAGTTCGCCAGCCCCAACCACTCGACGGATTTTGATAATTTTTATTTCATGTGAAAGCTTACGACGTCTAGATATGTCGTCAAGGGTCGTCTGCCCACCCCACCCCCATTTTTGAACGAAATCGAAAAATATTTCTCCACCATACATTCTCGATATGTTTTTTTCTGTTTCATTCGAAAATGGGGGTGGGGTGGGCAGACAACCCTTGATGACATATCTAGACGTCATAAGCTTTCACATGAAATAAAAATTATCAAAATCCGTCGAGTGGTTGGGGCTGGCGAACTGTCTGAAGGTTTTACCATATTATTTTATATTATATATATAATCATTTAGTCAAAAACCACTGTGTCTATCTGATACCCTTTATATAAAATGAAGCGTGTTTTTAGTAAATTACCTTTTTGGTTGACGGATTCGATACATAAGATTTATAACCTTGGAGTAAAGACCACGTGCCAAATTTCATCCGTTTAGTTTGTTATCTTCGCGTCTAAGCATGCTGACTGAACAAAATGGCAACACGCATGTATATAAATGCAATTAATAAAACTCGTGTCATAAATGACATTTAAAAATTCGACGGGAGGCTGTCTCTGCGAAACGGCCGCTGGGATTGAGGGGCCTAGACTTACTCACCTTATTCAACTTTGACGTTCTGTGACTAAAGTAGCTCTATGGGACTATTAACTCTATAGTGACTATTAGTCTAGTGTGACTATGTGACTATTTAAAATTCTTCGTGATTTTTACCAACTTTGCAACTCGACTGTGACTAAACCGTAATTACAAATGTTAAAATTATTTTTTCAATCTTCAGCGTTTGCCTTTCTCTGTTAAATGAAACTAAAACCAACTTTCTATGTTATTTGGTTGTGGAGCTATAAGCGTTTAAACACAACGTAAAACAACAATTATTGAGTAATATTTCGCGTGAACCTCAGATCGATGACTGAATTGCCTTAGTCTGCGTGCGTGCGCATCGGTCGCTGTGATGTCATCAAAATTTTGGTGATTTTAACCAATTTTGCAGCTCGACTGTGACTAAACCGTAATTCCAAATTCTTAAAAATTCTTTTTGCAATCTTAAAGTCCACCTTTCTCTGTTCAATGAAACTAAAACCAACTCTCTATGTTATTTTCTTGCGGAGCTATAAGCGTTTAAAAATCCACGACAAAAGGAATATTCTAGAAGGACTTCGAACTTTCAACCTATTTCTACTGGTTTCATGAACTTTCTAAAGATTACGTCACTTCCTACGTAATGGAGTCACTTCCTGTTGAAAAATATAAAGGCAAGCTCTCAAGCCAAGAAGAGTCAGTTGGAATTTGATCAGCAAGCAGGCTGGGGAGCTAACAAGAAACCTTTGAGCGCTGTGTTGAGATTTATTGGTAGTCTCTGTTGTGAATTTTTACTAGTACTGTGTTAATACTTGTGCTACGTTTCTTTGCTTGGAATATTTGTAAAATAAAGAGCTTTATTTTTTTAATCCTGCTTATTGGATTGCATTCTCGTACACCCACAAGACAATTCCGTTACAATATAAAGCCTACAGCTTTTGTCTAAGGACCTCGTGTTAAATTTCATCCTCATAGGTTGCTGTCATTTTGAAAAAAAAGTTTTACAGGATAAGGAAGGTCTAAAATGTTGTTATTCATCAGTTCAATACTTCCTCTACATCGAAAGTGAAAAGCTAATATATGAAGGCTTTTGCTTTTGAAGGTAGGTTCTGTCGTTCGTTTCATTGATTTAACAAGACATTTTTTTTAATCTACGATGTAAATGCAGTAAATTTTTATTATGAATATTGCTAGTAAAGGATGAATTACAAAATGTTTGACTAAAAGATTAAAACTTCATCCTCTGTTTGTTCTTCCAGTTTCACCCATATAACCAACCGATATTATTAAATCGAAAGTCATCAAAGATAAAATATGGCTGACATCCATGACGATTTTCATCTTTTACTGGAAGAAAAATGTTATCATGGAAATCGTGCGATTATTTTGGCGAGATTTCTTTTGCGATTCGTGTTCAACATTTGGATCTAAATTATTACTTTCTGGGTAAAAAGGACTATGCATCCACCAAAAGCAAAAAATATATCTTTGCATTCGGTTTCAATATTGTTTGAGAAATTTTAAAAATCATTTTAGTAATTTTTAAATGAATAAATAATTGAATTTTTAAATACCAGGCTTTATTGCGTGGGGAATATTTTTTAACAAAAAAAGTTATTTGTTCCTGCTGAAAGATAGCCAGTATAAGTGTGTTATAATGCTATTTCCTTTGTAAAATTACGAACAGTTCAGTGCTGTTTTTCATATTTTTTAATGTAGGACTGCGTTCCTCCCAATGGAGTCTCAGGAAGGAATTTGATTCACACGCCAAAACGCCACGAAAAACGTTGTATGGGAGATCCTCTATATCTCGGTAAATACATATGTTGAAAACCTAACTAATGTCTTATTTTAGAGATAAAGAGTAACAACAGAAATTACAAAAAAAAGTGACTGGAGGCTGTCTTTTTCAAACAGCCGCTGATGTTAAAGGCGTAGGACTACTTTACTCGCGTGACTCTTTTCCGATTTTCAATTTTTTTTGTAACTTCTGTTGTTACCCTCTATCTCTAAAATAAGACAGTTACGTTTTCAACATATGTAGTTACCGAGATATAGAGGATTGCGTCACCAATTCATGCGCATTTTTGCCCAGATTTGCGACTCAGTAGTCTCTGAACTACAATTCCGATTTTCAATTTTTTTTTGTAACTTCTGTTGTTACCCTTTATATCTAAAATAACGCATTAGTTATGTTTTCGGCATATGTAGTTACCGAGATATAGAGGATAGAGTCACCAATTCATGCGTTTTTTCTTTCTTTACGATTATCATACTAACAAATTTTTCACTATTCAAAAACTATTTTAACATATTTCTTTATTCTGTCGGTGATTAAAGTTACTAAAACAAGCTTGAAATCTTAAGCGAAACGCAATTCACTTGAAAACAAAACAATCAAGAAATTGTACGAGCAGCAACAATGACCTTCAGTGCGCATCAGACTGCACGGTCCTGTGGCTTTGTTTCTTTGCATACATTCTCCTTTTCCGGTGAAACAACATTGCCAGTGTTTTTATTATTTTCTTTCTTTAGGACTGCATATCCTCTAAATAACATGCTTTTTACTTCTCCGTAGCACAATATATTTATGATGTCGATTGAAAATATTCTTAAATGGCTATTCGCATGAAAAAAGATGATGAAACATATACCGAAACTGAATCTTCTTGAGCTATACAAGGACTACAAGCCCCTGCATTTTTGTTTCATTGCCAACATCTCTTTCGTACAATGAAACAGCATTACGAGGCTATCTTTTTCTCCGAAATAACAACAGCAGAAAAGTTTGGTGGAATCTTTTCTTCTAGCGGAATATTATTGCAAGAGCTATTAAAAACATTCCTATTTATTTAAACCTGTTACAAAACCGAACGATTCATTTTCCTGGAACTGAAAATTACTGCAACATTGAGCAACTACGGTCTCTATTGATTTTATTGAAAAACCCGTACCTCCCAATTATTAGAAAAGAAGCGTGAAATTCAGATGAATTCAATGATTACATGTCTGTCTCTCTAGTATTAAAGAAGCGTTTTCATTATCGATTTATTCATTTCATTTCAAAGGAAAACTTTTGAGAACGAATGCATATGTTGAGCATAAATTTTATACTAAGCTATAATTGAAAAGAGACGAACAGAAAAAGGCACGTAATTTGTGGAAAAAAATTGTTCTTTCGGCCTCTTTGAATATATTTTATAACTATATTTAAAATTATTTGTCCGTTTATTATTTTTCAAGAACTTAGCATATTATATTGCAACAATGATCGGAAATTTGGAAACTATAGTATCGACAACTGAAGTCGGCAGAAAGAAAATTACAAGCGACTGCATGCAGCGTGAATGACGTAATATGTGTGAATATACATCCCACCCGGCTGCATATTTACAAACCCTACCCTGATAGAACTGAGGCAGGAAATCAGTCAATATCTTTGGCTACGAGGAGCAGTGACGTCGTTTTCAGCTCTCGCACGTAGCGTACGGCAATCATAACAAAATAAGTGTCGTCCTACTTTTCTTCTCCGTTTTCCCACAGTTGAGAACAGAAAACATTCTTCCGTGGGTTGTAATATTTTTAAAAATGAAATTATTTTTTAAAATATCATAAAAAATAAAACATTCCACACTGTAAGAAATTATACTAATGAAAAGTACACGCACGAGAGCGAAGAACGACGTCATCGGCTCTCGGCGAAGCGAGCCAATCATGTTGTCCGATTTCCTGCCTCAGTTCTATCAGGGTAGGGTTTGTAAATATGCCACCCGGCTGGGGGGACTACGAGTAAGTGAATGAAGTGCCGTCGGATAGTTTAGCGGGTATTCACTTCCCTAGTGGGTATGGTAATGGTGTGGGGTTGAATTGTCTCCACTCCTATGACGGGACGTACCTCCTGCGGGAGGGTTGGGCTGCGGCCGATGATGACTGTTATGACTCCAATCTCAATTTCTGTGATTCGTGATTAAACTGACCCCGGATGCTTAGGCAGGGCAGAAGTAGCTCTTTCCTGGTAATATGTGCTTAAACACGTGTTAGGATCACAGGAAATTCTCTATATTAAATTTAAAACGTTTCTTTAATATGTAAAGTTTTTGTGCATAGAATAGAAATTATCGATGCCAAAAATAAATTTCCGTTAAAAAATTTACTTTCAGATAAATTAGGATGATATTCAGAACTATTTAACTGGGCATAATGATACAACCCGTATCTTTCCCCCTGCTATCAATTTCAATTGTCATTGAAAGAATTTACTACAATTCTTTTTCTACTACTATTAAGCTTAATTACATGTCCAGTTAAAATAATCGATATTTATAATTACGATACATTTTAGTTCATATCCTTGATTATACATCATCAAAAACATCGAAAATACAGCACTTTTATTACTGGTATGAGCTAGAGTCGACTTCGTGGCTTCGTTGGGTTCGAGAGTGGAAGGTGCTGGGTTCGAGACTGGAAGGTGCTGGGTTCGAGACTGGAAGGTGTTGGGTTCGAGACTAGAGTGTGTTGGGTTCGAGACAAAATTCTACGGAAGATCCTCCGTGTGTAGGGTCTTGGTGTACATTAAACCTATTGAAGATCAAACGTCCTCCTGGTGGTGTGACGCAGAAGTTTAGAGAAGGGGTTGCGGGACCAGGTGTCGTTCTCGTCAGCTGATCATAGTGCAACATTACGAGGTCAGTCCCAAATTTCGTTTAGAGCCTAAATGGCTGCCATTAATCTGACTAACCTCCGTTATCAGTTCCTCTTTTTGTAAATTTTAGCATAAATGGAATATGCCAACTCTTTCCTGTACATCTGAATACATAATAGAAAAAACATAATTACAGTCTACCTGTTGCTAATTCCCGAAAGCGACAAAATGTTAATACTTAAAAAGATTATCCATTTATTTAATTACTTTCTCAGAAATGATAATTTTCACGATTCTCGAATTTAATTAATTCCAGTGTGTGTTCAAATAATGCATTAAATTCTCTGTCTCTGTAGAAGAAATTCTTATAATATTAGTCTGCGTAATTATAATCTCCTCAGATTTTACGCGCATCA
>BGPR01001402.1:131325-152587 GCA_013235015.1 Araneus ventricosus
GCATTTTTTTTTTTTTTTGCTTTGTTTGTACGCTTGGGAATACCATATTTTATTCTACAGTGTTGAAAGAAATTCATTATCAGTATTATTGTTTATTAAAATTCGTCTAAGTTTGACATTATAGAATCTTATCAAGGATTTATAAGAAAAAAGCCCAGTGTTGTCAGCTGGTAAGGGGCCGTTCAAATATTACGTAAGCACCCAAGGGGGGAGGGGGTTTGCGATTTGCTTATTTTTGCTGACAAGGGGGAGGAGGAGTATGAGTGATGCTTACGCGTAAGACATTAAAATCACTTTATTTCCGAAAATCTCTTGTAACTTGAAGAAATAATTTAATTTTAAATTAAATTTGAGAAAAAAAGTTAAATTTGGCAAAGAAAAATTAAACTTGATTTTTGTAAGCTTAAACTTGAAATTATAAGGAAATTAAACTTACTTTTTTTTTCATTTCAAGTCGAGTTAGAGTTTTTTACTCGAATTAAGTCCTAAAATTTTTAAAATTAGATTATTACTGTTATACTTCTGTAAAAAAAAAAGAACGGAGGGTTGCAGTTTGCTTACGTAATTATAAGAGGGGGGTTGCGATTTGCTTATTTTTGTTGAAAAGGGGGGGGGGGCAAAAATAACAAAAACATGCTTACGTAATATTTGAATGGCCCCTAACAAACCGTATTTTAGCCATAAACCATACTCAGCCTTCCAGCGGTCACGCCCTCACAAATTTTACGACATATCGTACATCGTATTACATATTTATATCGTATTGTTTTACAAAAATAAATTTAATTTTTATTTATGTTATCTGTATTTATTAGCTTAATAGTAAATAAAGATTTTATAAATAAAAATTGCGCTTAAATTTATAAAAGAACGATATAAATTTGTAATACGATGCAAGTATCTCTTGTATTCGCGCGCCCGTTTTGGAGGGTTAAAACAAAATATGATGTTTTAAAATATTTTTTCCATATTTTATTCGGGAAATGAAAATCAAAAAAAATTAAATCACTTTTTTTTAAAAATCGGGTTTTTAAGGGTTAAATTAAATGAAAACACAAAATTAAATTACCTTGAACACAATTTTAAAAAATCACGAAACGTCGAGACCTTCAAAGTGTGGGCCTCTATGCAGTTGCCAGCAACATAAACTGGCCCTGCTAAAACCCAAACAAGTGTAGTAAATCTCCGAATCATTTGAATAATACGACCACCTCACTCAAGAATAACGTCAATAAACCGAATGGCTTCCGTTTGCCGAAGTTTTCCGAACATTTTTATAGGAATCGAAGATTCTCTCGCAGAAAAATCCCCATTTCTCTTCTCTGATCCACTTCTATCATTTCCAGAATAGAACCGATTACGACCCACTAGAAAACGACACTTTTTCTTCGAAATGGGTCCTTTTTTTATAATCCACCCTTTCACAAATTCCTCGTGATCACCTCGGCCAGGGATGATGAAGTGAGCGCCATCCCTGCGCGAAACTGCAACCGCCGCCCACCAAGTTCACCTACACCCCTCCCTAATCTGCGGTTATCCGTTCGCGGGAGGGACGAGAGGGGTGGGCTATTAGGAAGGAAGAGTTGCCTTTATCGTTTGGCAACACGCTCCCACCTCGTGTTCGGGACTGAAGGGGATGCGATAGGTTCCGAGTAATGACCGAACTGCCTGAGGAATTTTTAGAATTGATTCTGTTCTATTAGTTCTATGAGTTGTGCGGCTAAATAAATGTGAGTCAGGCTGTGTCATTTCCTAAGTAATGTTTTGTAACAGGTTGTGGGGATATTAAAGTACTTTTTCACAGTATTTCAAGCAGGATAAAAGATTGCAAAACTGTTATGAAATAAACTCATGCGATGTCACTATCATATGACATATTTAACCGCTCGAATGTCATCCAACCATGCAACTAAACGTTGTACCTATAACACAGTGCGTATTAGGGTCGGATTAAGTGCCTATAGGCAGTACTAGCTTTGGGGTCCCCTCTCCCCATCTCAGCTTCCAAAACCAGATTTTATTGATTTTTATTTAATCTCTGTGCAAGCAGTTTTTAAGCAACAAACATTAAGACAAGCTCAAATATCAAACTATTTAACCCTTAACGGCCGAGAGCTTTTTTGTAATACTCACCCATAAGACGATGGAAAATTAGGTGAAATTTAAAACGTTTATAAGGATGAAAACTTAAATTAAACATTTAAACTGGTTATTTAGATATAAATTCAATATATTTAGTTGATTTATAATTTTATAACTGAAATTAATTTTTATAATTTTTGGAAGTATGTGATCAACAAATCAATGATGTAATAAGTTGCAATATTTGATAAAAAAAACTACAACGATGATAAATAAATGAAACAAAAACTAAATTCTTTTCATGTCCCCGTATTGGGGCCTTTCGGTCGTTAAGGGTTAATTGCGGATCATCTTCAAGAAGGTCGGTTTCAGTATCTCGAAATAAAAATGCGAAATTCAAATTGATTTTTTAAAAAATTACAAACTTTTCTTACAGAATCTAAATACTCTAATACAAAGTTTGCCAGAATCATTGAGTATGTCAGCCAACTGCAAAACAAATTGGACCATTTTGATCTGCAAGCGAATTTGAAAACATGAAAAAAAGTCATAAGAATAGCGTTCTAAAATTTAAATGCTACTTGAATTAGAATAAGTTCTAGTTGCTAATGGAAAAATAAATGAACCTTGTTTCGTGACATCAAAGCAGATCTGTGTTCTATATCCAGAAGTGTACTTGGAAAACAATATGGATATCCCATCCTTTTTGTGAATTCTGGCCTTATGATTCTTTAGCCATTATGAAAAATACAAGCAATCGAAATGTCAGAATTTCATTCCTACGCAGATTTTTATTCCACGACACCAGAACAGATCTTTGTTTCGTGAACCAGAAGTGTACCTGAAACACAATATGGATATCGCATCCCTTTTCTGAATTCTGCCCTTATGATTCTTTGAGCATTATGAAAAATACAAGCAATAGAAATGTCAGAATTTGATTCCTACAAGCGCAGAATTTTTATTTCACGACACCAGAACAGATGTTTGATTCGTGATCCAAAAGTGTACCTGAAAAACAATATGGATATCGCATCCTTTTTCTGAATTCCTGTCCGTCCTTACGACTCTTTGACTACCACGAAAAACACGAGCAATCGAAACGTCAAATCTTTGTTTCATGACAGAACACATTTAAAAAGCATCCATTATTCAGAATGACTCGGAACTTGCGCCAAGGTCATGAAGATTGATCGAGCGGCGAAGAAGTGCGAGGGAAAATTATCTGCAGTAACACTCGGACATAATTATCTGGTCCGTGTTCTAAGTTCTCGTAACCTGTCTTGTGCGTGCGAAACGGAAAACGAGACGAAAAAACAAATCCGCGTGGACACAAACGCACCTCTTATTCTAATTGCGACCTGAATATTTGATGAATTCGCCATTCTCAGCCGCGCTCGCACTCGTAACGACTCGGTTAATTCATTCCAGGAAACGGATGAGTGTCATAAAAAAATAAAAGACTTAAATGCCAGCAGAAATACTCATAAGCTATCCAAGATATGCAAGGCTGTCCACGACAGAAACGTGGAAGATGCATCGATGTCATAAATCAAACGCCGTATGTCATGAAATATTTTTTAAAACTTGATTACCTTCTTGTATACCATGCATTATATATAAAAAAGGCCCAAAGATTTTAGGTAGATATCGTTATGGTTCTCATAACACGAACTTCCTGAAAATTACTGTATATCTTCTCCGATCACGGTACCGAGAATCTAAAACCACCACTCGTTTTAAAAGTTTATATTATATACAGGGTGTTTCAAAAAAGGTGGCTAAAATTAAAGGGTAGGACAGGCACGCAGAAACTAGTCATTCTCGCAATAGAACATGGGGTCTGAATGCAAAGGGTCAGTGAATTAAGTAGAAGAAAAGAATGCGCCAGATGAGATATACAATACATATTTGAGTGGGATACAAATTTATAGTAGCACAACAACCCAGTTCCATGAATAATAACGTGCGAAGCGTGTATCACCTGAGACAGCAAGTCCTTTGAACACTTACTTATTCTCATCCAGCACTCCTTAAGTTAGTTGTCGATACTGCATCCTACTTGCCATTATCGTACCTGTCATGCCACATACGATTTGTAATGGTGGAATTCATAAAACTGGGTCGTTCTGCTGTTGCAGATTTGTATTGCATTCAAATATGTATTGTAGATCTCATCTGGCTCATCCTTTTCTTCTACTTAATTCACTGACCAAGATCACCCTGCAGCGAATCCCCTTTGCATTTCCAGCCTCCTGTGCTATTGCGAAAAATGACCGTTTCTATACCGCCTGAACTACCCTTTCATTTTAGCCACGATATTTTGAAACACCCTGTATATATAACGCTTTGCCCATGTTGTCTTGTGAGCACGATGACTAGAGTAATTGTGATTGGATTTGAACCTGGGAGGGATATGTCGTAGGGAGAGTGAAGATTTCGTCCAAGTTCGCGGATGGGCCAACCAGTTCAAAATAGGTGGAAATGGTAGGGAGATTGAAGTTTCATTTCTCCATAGCTCCCTCCCGATTGGAGATAGAAAGATAATTTATATCAGTCACATTAATGCCACATTATAAGATACAACTCTTGCATGAAAGTTTCTCGATAGCTGCAATTGCTTTGAAATTATAGGCTGAAAAGTGATTTCCCACCCCTAACTTCGACCGCTTTTTAACTCGTACATGGAACACCTTGATCAAATGTTCTCAACAGCTGCATTTTCTTCCATCTTCTTTCATCATCGAAGCTCCAACCCTCATTATTTTAACATTGAAATCAAATGCGTATTTTGCGTGAGGAATAAGAGAGTGAAGCTGGAGCCGACAGGGTGCAATAAGATGTTACGTGACACGGACGGCTACTTCATTCCATTAGGGACGTTCATGTAGGCAATGAACAGAACAGATGCAAGGCCACTAAAAGCGCATAGGTTAAATGTCTAGCAAAATTTAAAACGACTCTGTTAACTCATTCGACGCATTCCGCATTTCCGAGCCAAAAAGACGGGTAGCACTAAAAGTGTGGAATGTGCATTTCCGAGCCAAAAAAACGGGTAGCACATTGTGTGTGCAATGATATTGAATTTTAATTATTAGTCAGTATGGAAAAAACAGCCGTCGGGATATGACTGGTTTAAAATAAAAATTATCTTAGAAGTGTGTAAACATAAAATTGGTATTGGTTTCAATTTAGTCCCTAAAAGTAAGGTAACCAACCGTCCTCCTTTTGGAAGGACAATCTTCCTTTTCCAAGTTCTTTCTTTCCTCAAAAAGTGCACAACAAATTAGGCTGTAATTGTATTTTTTATGCATTTATGATATCATAGTGTATTCTGTGTTATTGTTGCAGTGAATTAAATGTTTCTTTTATTTATAATATTTTCTGGCTTCAATTTATTTATGTCCTCTTTTTGTTGAGGAAGACACGAATATGAATACAGAACTGTTAGATGATACATTTGATGATATTTTTCAGGAAACTGATTCGGAATATTATAATGAAAGTGAAATGGAAGAGCTTGAAACTAAAAAGTTAGTGAAGATACTGAGAGATGACGGTAATTTTTTTAAAAAAATTTCCTTTTGAGGGTACCCGGGGTCAGGTATTTTTACGGTATTTTGTCGCAAAGAAAGCTCTAAAGACGAGCGGAAAGACGTTTTCACGTCAAACTATTCTGAGAAGCGACCTGCACATATAGTGTTCAATCATCTTATTTATACGAAGTAAGTTACGAAGCGACTGATTTCTATTTCAAACGTGTGTTTTTATTAAAAATGGCCAATATAATGCTAAAACACATTTCGGCTTTTGGGGCCGGTCTCCAAAACAGTGCGCCGTCTCGATTGGGTTACGAGAACCATGAATATAAAATTATGCATAAGGGAGTCAAATGAAATTATATTCCCGGCGAACAAGCTGATCGCCGAAGGCGGCTAGTATGAAATAAGAGGAAAATTAGCGGAGGGGATGAAATTCTCTTGTCCTTATTTTTTTTTTATCTCCGGGTAAACAGAAAAATTTATGTAGATCTATAATTTTGGTGCAGAGATGCCGTATCAAATTTCACCCTTCTAACTCGTTCCGTCGTGGAAAGTGGTTTCCAAACTCGGGAGATTTGAAACGTGAAAATCCGTTAAAATTTGAAAGCTGGAATTTTTCAGGATTACAATGATTTCTGTCTGTAATATTTCAAACACGAGAAAGTGAAAATTGTGCGTTATATATAAGGTAAAAGGGAAAAAAATGTCGATGTCGTATTCGTTCACGAACTTCGGAGTCAAATTGAGTAAGCAGCGAATAATGTGGAAAAAATGGACTCCCTCTTCCCTGACAGCTGCATGAAAAAAGTAAGAGTTGGCCTCGGCCCAAGCACGGAGCACTTCTCTTCCTCCGGGGAGAATTGCATGAAAAATTCCCTCTGGAAGGAAATCCATCCACACACCAGTGAACACCGCGACTGTCGATTTCCAACGAAAATATTTCGCTCATAAATAACAATTTCCGCTAATTTTAGAAGCGTCTGCCAAAAGAATAATAAATATTTTTCTATACTGGACGTTTATTTCCAAATATCATAAACATTTTCCCGCGCACATTTCATCTCTCGGTCTTATTTCCAACTCAGCGTAGCCTGTGAGCTCTCGACCAACGTTTGTGTCTTTGATCTTTTTCTCGTACATCACGTCTGCTTCGAATTATCGTATTTCTAAGCGTACGATCTAAAGCAAAGGTTCTCAACCTGTGGTACGCGTACCCATAGGGGTACGCGAGAAACCATTTAGGTGTACGTAAATTAAAGTCGTTAATGGCGGAAGCAAGAAAACATAAGGGATTAAAAGAGTTAGAGAATTTTGTTTCCCCAAGAGAATACTTGCTATTTAATAAATATGTCACTTGAATACCTGCTATTTAATAAATATGTCACTTGAATACTTGCTATTTAATAAATATGGCACTTGAATACTTGCTATTTAATAAATATGGCACTTGAATACTTGCTAATAAATATGTCACTTGAATGCTTGCTAATTAATAAATATGTCACTTGAATACTTGCTAATTAATAAATATGTCACTTGAATACTTGATTAATACAAAAAGTAATTTTTAGCCATCCTTATAAGTTAAAACGAAATAATTACAGTACTGCTTTAATTTGCTTTGGAGTTGAACTAATACTACTGTAAAAATGGAATAAAATGAAAAACCAAAAATAAGTTCTGCAAATCTTATTAATTCGAGTCATTTCACTTTTGATTTAAGCTAGCCTTAGTATTATTCATAAAAAACTGCTTTGCATAAACGGATGGTTAGGGAGGGAAGGAATGGATATGATAGAAGGGGGTACGCGAAAATAAAAAAAATAATCAAGGGGTACGCGAGGGAAAAAAGGTTGGGAACCCCTGATCTAAAGTTGCATCATTTATCTATTAGAATTTTAATTAAAAATTAAGCGAAATTTTGGCGCTTTTCCTTAATAACTTCCAAAATATTAGAGCACAAAAATAACAAAAATAATAATTTTACACCATCTGAAAATTTTAAAAATTATCTTTTAAATTATATCAATTAACCCTTTGAAGCGTAGTGTGCCAGCTGATGGAACACCTAATTTTACTCGCTTCTCAACCGTTAAATTCAACTATAATGAGAAATAATAGGTTTAGTATTGTGCTAAGAGTATTCCTGTTAGAATGTATATAGCAGCCTTATGAAATTTCGTTTCGGAAAAGGAATTATTAGCGATAAAGTTTGGGAAAATTCCTTAACTCAGAGATTATCTTTTTCAGTTCTGGACGTTTACAATTTTAGCAATTTAACTTGAAAATTTTCTTTCAATACTCTTGAAGTTTTAATTTATGATTTTCTGTAAGATTCAACAATATTTTTTGAGTATCAAGGTTGCTGTATCTAAGGGGGTTCTCATATGAGGGGGGTGACCCCAAAGGGGACGACCCCCCTCGGAATGAAGTAAGTTTTTTTTTAATTTGTAGATTCTATCTCTAGACAATAAACTAAAGCCGTTCATGATGTTTTTTTTTTTATCATATTTCAAAAAATTTAATGCCTTGCACCGCAAAGATTTAAGTTGTCGGACGATTTTTTTTTATCTAATTTTAATAAATTTTTAGAAATACTTTTTGACATAATTTACAATATTTTTCATCGTTGCAACGCATTTCAAACCGTTTTCATTGTTAAAACAAATATTTAATTGCGCATTTCTCCTCCATTATTGAAAGTTAAGAAAATATCTAACTTGATTTTACTTTCTTCTTTTATTTGATCAATTTTTTATGAAATTTGTAAAGGAAGTCCTCAAGATAGTAAGTATATAATGAAATAATCCATTAAACTGAAAGGTTATCGTTGCTATGTTTTAATTCTTTTTAACAGCGTGTTTTAAGACAATTAGCATGCTGCTGGACGTAAACTATACCGCGCCAATTTAATGTTGAAGTCAAATGCGTATTATACGTTAATGCAGACAAGGAACAGAACAAGTGCAAGGCTAAGAAAAGAATGTCTATGGCAATATGACGTTTAAAACTACTTTGTTAAGGGAACCATGAATATAAAATTATGTATAAGACACTCAGTTGAACTTTTATTTCCGGCGATCAAGCTGATCACCCAAGGCTGCTAGTTTAAAATAATTGAGAAAACCACTGAACCGATTTTACCGATTCTTATTTCATATAAAAGCTCATGAATCCTAGATACGTCATTAACCCCTTATTGGTCGGATTTTTTTTTCGAATTTAAGACTCAAAAAAAGCATTTTTTATTGCTGAAAAATAATACATGTTCGATTCTGAATTCGAAAATGCAAAATATTTTTTGTCAGTAAGCAGTGTTTGCTTGACCTACTGGTGGTCAAACATGTGATATCCCGTTCACTGATCTACAGTTTTTGCTTGACCTACTGGTGGTTATACATGTGATATCCCGTTCACTGATCTCCAATTTTCCCTGCAATGCACCCAAGTTTTAAATTAAAACAAAATACTCTCCGATAAGTGCCATCTCTTAGCAATATTCAGAAGTACAAAAAGTAATCGCGTAATATAACGAGACGCGTAAGCAGCGACGAATTCACTTTGAATAATGCAATTTCTCTCTTCGTCGCATGGCACGCGACGCCGACCGTACGGGCACGAAAAGGCCAAACGTACGACACGCGACACTGACCAAGATTGGGTTAATGATCGCCTACCCCTCCACCATTCCCCATTTCTGAAAGATATCGCAAAATAAAACTTTGACAGAGTCCCTCGGCCTCAACAACAAGACCGATTTCGTCACCTTATTTCGCTACTTCGGCCACACGCATGAGTTTCTACAAGAAAAAACAGTCAATAATGTGTTAAAATGCTAAAGGTGCTGCCGTGGTCTTTTGACTAGTCTCGTGTTCGTCTCCAGAATTAGTCTTGGCCAATTCAGTCATGGATCCACCGTGTAGGTGAGCTTGGCGCTCGTTCAGTCTCAGTCTCTGGCTCAACCGTCCGAACACTGGTGCGGAATGGAAGCTCCAAGATTTAGGGTGTTAAAAATGATGAGGTCTATCTCAAAATCTCGCTTGGAATTTAAAAATGGAACATTCTTCTAACTAAATTAAACCGTTTCGTCCGTTTTCTAAAGCGTCCGCTACGCCATCTTGCGAAACATATTGTTAAAATGAAGGGAAAAGTGGAAAGTGCATTTTGAATCAGGGTGTGAAATTTTAACACATTCAACGCTATGTGCGAATTACATGCAAGCTCCAGGAAAGACAAGAAGTAACCGTGCTCGCTCTAGACAATTTATAAATAAAAAAAGAACGAGGTGAACGTATTCTTAGGACATCTATTAGCATATTTAACTTAATAAACTTGTTATGCAAGTCAAATTCTAGTGCGCAGCGAACATTCCTGAAGGAGGAGATATCTCGCCTGTAGCAATGGAAGTGTTAAAGACTAAAATGCATTTCAGGAATCTAAACAACGAGAATAAAAGCACAGCAAGACTGATATCTCTCCACGGGCCAAAATCCGAATTCGTCTAAATTCTACGAACTGTACTCGTATAAATTCAACCTTATGTCCATGAAGCTACGGTGCATCTCTAAAAATGAATAAAGTTGAACAAAACTGTTCTGAACTGAATGGCTGAAGGAAGGAGTATTGATCTGCACTGTCTGGTTCAATTCAGTTACACATTCCGTTTCAAAGCTAGGCTAGGAGTATTTTGAGATGGATATTATAGTCAAACATCATATGACGAGGAAGACACTTGATCTACCACCCAAGTCTCCAAACTCCCATGTCACACCAACTGGAGGACCCTCAACAGCAGATTTAATGCGCACCAGGCCTGCATACAAGGAATATCTTTAGTGTTATCCAATTTCAAATACAAAATTCCGCAGCCGAGGTTTTAGCGTTAAATTATCGGTGTCCGAATTCGCTTGATGATTTCCCTGAAGAGTACGCGAATTAACCATAAGAGAGACATTAAGATATGAAATAAAAATACAAAAATGCATTTGAAGGAAACATTTATTAAATAAAACTAAATTAAGAAAATGCACATCTTGTGAGAACAAAACTAAAATATTGGCCTTAAAAATAAGCAAACAAACAAATAAAGGGATTGTGATACAAATTGTTTTAAAGTCCCAAAAGTCAGTGGAAGTTAAAGAAAACTTATAAAAAAATATCTGAAAAAAGGCGATAATGAGAGCTGACTTCAAAAACGAAGAAAGCCTCCAAGTTAAGGTAATGATGTCATATGGAACTTAACCGCTATCAAAAATCAAGTTGTATTCATTGTGCTTGGAGTAGTCAATTAACTTTAACAGAATCTTTGACATCCAATTATGAATCTAATAACTTTTTGGAAAAAGCTATAAAATCTGCGTTCTCACAAAACTCCCATTATCCAGGACGCAAAAGAGTCATATTTAATTTTTTAAACCAACAAAATCATTAAGAGCTACGGTGGCTTCACCAACCGACACTAGCATCCAAAATCACGTCAATAAATTTCATGCTAATGAGTCTCGCGACGGAGTGTGGAGTTATTTTTAAAATCATTTCCCCCCAATCCTTTATCTCCACCCTCAACAAGGGTGGTGGGCCATTTGAATATTTAAGCCATTTTAATCCATGAAGGGAACACTTGTTACACGCACCTCTTCCTCCCCGCCCAGCTGATAAATCCAGAAACATACACATCATATAATACTTCCTAAACATCGCGTCCGCAAACGATATGCGGGGTGGGGGAGCGTCAAAAAGCCTTTCTGTCATCCTCAGATTAGGGGGCGACAAGGGAGATATTTCGAATGCACCCAACAGCCTCTTAAAATTTGTTCGCTCGCACATATCGTCTGGCTGGCAAAGAAATCGCGCATGTTATCTCCCCCCTCGGTGTCATTTTGCGTGGTTCGTCTACCCCGCTGAAAAGGAGGGTGGTTGTCGTTTGCAAGGGTCATTTCCTCAGACGATATTGGCTTCGGAGCGTGTGACGGGTGACAAGGAGGCTCCCCCGAGGATCTTGGAACAAAGTGTCATTCCGAGTATGTTTAACCCTTTACTGACAAGACTTGCCGCAGGATTTATTCATCGTGAAGATGGAGCTCAAAAGATGTTGAAGATTTTTAAATATTTCTTTAGTATTTCAAGGGTCATTTCCTCAGACGATATTGGCTTCGGAGCGTGTGACGGGCGACAACTTGTTTTGTGGTAATAAGACGCGAAAAATTAAGTGTCTTGCGCAAACACACTGACGGTCAAGCTCAGGGCCGTCTTAGCAAATTTGAGCGCCTTGTGATAGAGTATTTTAGTGCCCCATCAATCCAATAGTAAACAGGAACTTCAGCGGCTATGGCCCCACGAAAGTACCAACATATAAAATAAATCTGAAGCCCTACTATGATATTAGGTATCAAAGAGCAGCTACCAACTTTATCATTGATAATGATCAACATCTATTATACTCATAGCACTAACGCCTACATTGCCTACACATGCCTACGAGCATGCGCCAACACTGGTACGATGACGTCACAGACAAAACAAATACTATGCGACAAACACTTATAGATATGATCTATCCGTTGTGGGTCAACCATTCTTTTCGCATTATTAATCTCGTAGTTATTAGCGATTCAAATCGGACGGTATTTTGTCATACAAGAAGGTTCGACCAACTATCACTGTAACGAGCGGAAAGACGTTTACACGTCAAAATAATTATTATGGAGGGAATATTTTTTTCCCCAGAGTGGAGGCAGATAGCTTAGTTGTCTTACAGCGGTTGTGTGGGTAGGTACGGTAAGTTCGCAGACGCGTCAGAAGGAATGAAATGGCAAGACGTTCAGGAAAGTGGTCTCGCTTGGGTTAGGTTAGGTTAGTTATATTAACGTCCCGTTTTGAAGCAACACGAATTGTGGTCTCGCTTGTAGATGCAAGCGGCGATTCGTTTCTTATGGGCAAATAGCCATCCAACGCAAACGTCCTGGCATGTTGAGTGATGGTGTCATCCTCCTGTACGATAATGCTAAACCCTATACTACTAAAGAAAATATAAGAATTGCTGCAAAAGTTGAAGTGGTAAGTCTGGAGTCACCCATACAGCCCGAATTTGGCACCCAGTGACTGTTTGATTTTTCCGAAAGTAAATAACACTTATTTGGAACAAGGTTCTCTTCAGACAGTAATGTGTAAACAGCAGCCGAGAACTGGCTCAATGGGCAGGTACGTAATTTCTACCAAGCCGGGTTAAACAAGTTCGTCCTGCGTTCAGATAAATGTCTAAATAGATTTGGTGGTTATGTGGAAAAGTGATCGCGAAGTATGCCTCTTAATTCCCTTTTGTATTTTCTGTCTATTGTTATTAATTTTTTATTACCCTTGTAAAATTTTTATTGGATCCATCCTCGTAAAAATGAAAGATGAAGGAGCAACTTATCTAGAATTCTTAAAAAACTATTCAAAATGCGAAGATACAGTATATGATACTTTCAGATATCGGATTCGAAGGCTGCTTTCACCATTTGTGCAAACAGTAGAGCCTGTGTGCAAATAAAAAGAGAGAGTGAAACGGAGACAGTATTATTTCGTGTTACATCAGTAAAGATTTTTTTAAATTCATTCCTATAACTTTTGAACCTCAGTAATGTGGTTAATTTACAGTGTCACGTCCAATTCTGAATTTGAATATTCGTTCTAATATCCATTAACAAAACCAATACAGCGTTCCGATAAAAGAATATTTTGCTTTTCGTTAAGCTGAATGTAGCGAATTCATTTGAAGGAAGATTTTCATAGATTATTTGTGATGTACTATGATGTACTCCTCCAATTCTCACGTTCTTCGAGCTGTAGAGGTCAAGGACAAAATTTCGCAATTTTCCAACCATAATTCTCAGTTTATATGAATAGTGCAGTATATCTGAAGTCGTATAGTGCGCATAAATGCGTCTAAATATACCGCCGAGAGCCAGACATCCACATATTGGAATGGTGTAGAGCAGAGGTTCCCAACCTGTGGTACGTGTACCCATGGGGGTTCGCAAAGGCCCTGTCGGGGGTACGCGAAATCAAAGTCGGTAATGGCGGACACAAGAAAGCATAAAGGATTTTAAAAGTTACATAATTTTGTTATCCCAAAGTCGTGTGAAAAGTAAAAGATGTGTAATCTAAAGCACATGCTCAAAATAAGAAGATATAGATAAAGGAAACCTGATAAATAATTGATATCTTGTCTTCACCAGCCCCGATTGCGTATGAATCATCAATGTCTTCGCAAAAGCTGCAGCTTCACGAGGCACCACTCTGTTGTATGTTTAATTTTTTCTTCTAGTTTAGACTTATTAATTAAATTTAATTATTCGAGTAATTTGACTCTTCATCTTAACTAAGGCCTTAAAATTACTAAAAAAATCTTTTCACAGACAGATGTTTAGAGGGGGTGACAGTAAGGGGTACGAAAATAAAAGGACTCATCAAGGGGTACACGAGGGAAAAAAGTTTGAGAACCCCTGGTGTAGAGCATTGAAGAATGAAGTGCTGGCTCAGGTTTGGACGCTCGTCATCTGAAGACGATTCAAAAGTAAAATGTCTACCTCCCTTTAACTCATGTGTGTCTTTAAATAGGGGCGCAATTCTAACAAATCAATGAATCAACGAGTTTGTAATTCTATAGCAAAAATATTATAACAGTTATAACAAAAATATAGTATGTATTTGTATTGAAAAATTTCTGCTGAAAATATAACTTGGGAAAAAATTTCTTAATCCCTTAACCCCTTCAGTCGGAATTAAGAAATAATGGAGTTAGAATTTTTTTTCCTTTTCCGTACTGTGTATTACTGCAAAGATTAAAGCATATATGAAATTTCAAGCCTGTAGATGAAAAATTTAAAAAGTTACCTCTTGTCCGGCATCCGGATAATACCGGATATTTCAACTAAAAAAAAAAGACACAAAATCACACAAATTTCACTTTAAAATGGTTGTCAAAGAGTAATAAAATATTGTAGAAGCCTTTTAAATGGTAAAAAAAGGATTAAAAACAAGAAATTACTTGAGAAAAAAAATTCACCACCGAACTCCATTTTGGGAAGAACGATGATTTTCTCAATTTTTTTTGAAAAAACTAAAAAAATGAAATGATTCCATGCCCTAAACGAAAAATTCTTGCAACGATTCTATTGATAAGAAAATCGAGAATCAAATAAAAACAGCATGGTGTTTCGTCAATTATTGAATTTATAGGAGCAGTTCAAAGTTGATGTCCGGTATACCGGACACCAGGTCTGAAGGGGTTTTAACATACGATGATGTCTCTGACACGCTCATCGAATTACAGAATGTTTTGCTATTTAACCCTCTAGCACCGAGCGAGACGGTCTCGGGCGGTTTAAAAATATCCCCCTTAAGAGCGACGAAGGCCGGTGTGAGGCGGTTGGCTTCTTTCCAGGGGATGCGAGGTTCTGAGATAGCTTAGGAAATAAGCGCTGTAGGGGGTCCAATTATCCCTTCCAACCACAGCCCATTTCCCTTCGCCTTAAGGGAAGGTTATAGCAGGGGGCGGTGGGGGAAATGACCACCCAGGTTGGGAGAGTCCAATTCATGTCGTTTCTAACGTAACGAATAATTTTAAATACAAAAGTCACCTGGATACGCTTAAATGTCTCAAGTATCCTTTACCATCTTAAATAGATTGAAATAATAATAAATATCCCAAATGGGTGGTGGCATCTAATAAAGAGGTTAAATAAAATCGTATGCCAAGGGGTTAAACATTGTTGTCATTTCAATATACAGTAGATTTTATGTTTTAAAACGTTAGGTATCATATAAATGAAATCATATTTCTTTTAACAAATTAGATTATGAGCGTCAATTAAAATTGGCATCAATATAAATGAAAATGGGTTGAAAAAATAACTATAGATCAACATTTTACACCTAAATATCAGAAATGGCATCAAACATGAAAACCTACAGAAATAAAAAAAAATCACTAACATGAACAAAAAAGCAATATTTAATAGCAAATAAAAATTGCAGGCCTCGAATTTTAGAGGTAGCAACCGTATAAAACGCTGCAAAAATTGCGGAAATGTACACAAAATATAATATTGAAGTAGTGTGAAAGAAAATAAACGTCTATTTGTACAAAAGTCATCAAAAACTTGCTGAATAAGCAAATTTGCATATGAATGTTTATTTTTGCTTATCTTTTTTCATTATTTGCTTTTATTATTCATGAAATATGGATACAAAAAATTCATCTTTGAAATGTTGATACGTGCGTATAAATTAGAATTTAGGAAGAAAAAAAATATGCCCGCGTTTTATTTTTCGCTAAACTATAAAATCTATTTACGCAGTAAAAAGTAGCAAGCAAGTTTCAAACCTATTTACAAAATGGAGAACTTGCATGTATTGGGAGACAAAAAATGTACGACAAATACTGCTTTTATATAAAGAAAAAGATCAATTATACTTCAAAGGAGATTAAAAGATAATTACTTAGTCTGTAAAGTGAAACCTTTCTAGATTAGAAATCATCCTCATCAATAGAGAATCATCGGAGCAAAATATTTTTTCTATTAAATATACCATTACTTTTTACTTTCTCGTATACGAAATACACAAAGAGAAAGTATTGTAATCGTCGAAAAATTCAAACTTGAGATTTTGATGAATCTCCACGTTTTAGACCTCCCCCGAATCCGAAAAACACAATTTTGGAATCATGTCCATCTCTGAACATAACTCAATAACTGTTAGAGCTAAAGGGATGAAATTTTGTATGTGATCTTTCAACATAATTTGTAGGTTTATTTCAAATAACGGACAAAATCCGTCAACGGGAAGTCTGTCCGTGTTCATGAAAACACGATAACTCAAAAACTTAAATAGCTAGAGAGATAAAATTTAGTACACAGTTTTATCATAAAGAATATAGGTCCGTATCAAATTTTGGACTAAATCCGTTAAGGCTTTGACTGTCTGTCGGTATGTATAATCGCATACTTGTGAACATCATAACTCCTAAACGCTTATTATAAATAAAAATTGGTAAGAGGTCTGCTAACATTAATTGTAGATCCGTGCCCAATTTTCATTTAAATGGGTTGAAGATAAAGACGTACAAATTACATATTCGGTTTCGTCACCAATCTACGACTCAAAAAAAGGCTCGACCGCTTCGCGCGTTTTTCCCCACCTGTGTTAGGGAATGATGCATGTTACTGGCGATCGATGTATATTTTCCCACCCGTGTTAGGGCGGATATGAGAAGGTTTTGGGGAGACAACTCCCTCTAGTTTTCTAGTCATTAAACAGGATTTGTCTGTCTCTCTGACATTTTTGCTATTTATCTGCAATTGCCATATATATTATGGAAGAAGGTTCAGAATCTCCTTTCCAACCTCTTTCCAACAGCTGAACTAGGTGGTGTCATCACCTTTTCAGCCCCCTGCTAAACTGCAAAAGCTATGTAATAAGCAGAAAGATGAATTTTTAGTTATATCAATTTCTGTGTTGTTCGTAGATGTTTCTAAACTCAATATTAAGACGTATTATTTAATTATACCTTTAGGACTCGAAATGAGTCAACAAATAATCCTGGAAACAAAATGGTGATAGAAGGAATTATTCAACTAAAACTAGTGGAAATTAAGTAATGCATTACAGTTTAAATCGTATTGCCATGTATAGATTGGAAATGCAACGTTTTTACTTTTATATTTCAGAAATTTTAGTTTATAATTGCAAAATGCAATCTTGAAAAATGTTTATATTTATTAAAATTCTTTCGCGTGAAATTAACTTTAAAATTTTTTAAAAATTTCAAATTAAATTGTTATTTTTAACTTGGTATTCAAAACTGATATAGAATTTAAAATTACGGGTATCCTAAATAGGTTTTTCTGCTTTTAATCGAAGTAATCATGCTAAATAAACATTATTCTGTTAAAATATTCTTAAATAATTTTTTGAGGAGGGAAGGATACATCTTTTATAGAAACTTATTGCTATTATTTAAAATTCATTTCATTTTGTTTACTTTATGCAGTGTGTAGTTCAAACAAAATTGATATAATTATCGATAAACCTTTGTCGTTCTCAAGAAAATGTTTCAAACTGATATCATTAGAAAACAAAAAAGTAGGAAATTCTAACGTAGGACTACGTTCCTCCCATTGGGGTCTCAGGAAGGAAATTGATTCACACGCCAAAACGCAACAGAAAACGTTGTATGGGAGATCCTGTATATTTCGGTAACTATATATTTTAAAACATAACTAACATCTTATTTTAGAGATAAAGGGTAACAAAAGAAGTTGCAAAAAAAATTGAAAATCGGAATTGCAGTTCAGCAACTATTGAGTCGCAAAGGTGGGGGGAAATACGCATGAATTGGTGACGCGATCCTCTATACCTCGGTAACTACATATGCTAAAAACATAACTAATATCTTATTTTAGAGATAAAGGGTAACAACAGAAGTTACATACTTAACATACTTAGAAGTTACTTACTTAAACTTAAAAACTTACGAGGAACTTCGAGAAACAAAAGAGTCAAGCGAGTAAAGTAGTCCTACGCCTTTAACATCAGTGGCTGTTTGAAAAGACAGCCTCCCGTCATTTTTTTCATTTAATTCTTTTTAATTTTCTTCTTCAAACACATATGAATCGATTAATTTATCAGATTTATCGATTAAAATAGTTTGCTTCCATGTATAAGATAATAACCGTAGCAGACAATATTCTGAAAAATGAAAATGGTTCTATTGCAGATATTCTGTCTGAAAAGGTTCAGTGTGACATCTTGTACTGACAGTTCAACAAAACTTTATACTCATGGAGTGTCGATAAAAATGGCATCTCCAATCCATGTCGTTGCGTACTTTTGGTGATAAAAGTGGTCTCGAATAAATACAAAAAAGTAAGAAACAAGATCTATTTCGCCTCTTTAAAAGTGAATCACGTTAAAAGTCTCGTCATTTTCAAATCTGGAGGTATCGAAGCATTTTTTTTATATATTTTTTTGCCAAGTAATATATTGTTTATTTTTTTAAATTTTGGAAACAAGAGATTTTTATATACTGGCATCTCTTTTGACGCAAATTTAAAGCCTATATAACAATAGAAATTTTACGGTGTGCGTATTTTCAAACACAAAATGGCACAAAAATCATTTTTTTTAAATCCCCAAAATATTTTTATAGATAATTATTTTTTTCTGCGACCAGATCTCAATAAAAAACTATCGAATTATACAAAAAAAAAATATAATTATATGTCATAAAATAGACATAGTACCTATTTATAGTAGATGCACATAAGCGTTCGTCATAAAATAGACTTAGGAGAACCAATTACCATTTAAAGCATAAGAAATTTTTCTGGCCATTAAATCTGAGGGGTTTCCTTCTCTGGTTGGTGTGGCGTGGAAATTTGGGCAAAGGGGTGTCGACTCGGGAAGCTTTACCTCAATATGGTTCAAAATAACGAGGTCTATTCCCAAAATGGTTCTTGTGTTGCTTGTAAATGGAACATTAATGTAATTAAACTAATCCAAGTCAACAACTATTAATCACTACTGATTGGAATTAGTGATGGAATTCTTTTATGCTAAATGATGCCATAAGCAAGCTGTTGCAAACTAACAAAAATAATCTGAATTGTGAGCTACTAAAACCAGAAAGAGCTACGCGCAAAATAATGCAGATGAAAAATTCAAATTATGAAATTTATTTAATTAGAATATTAAATAATCTACTAATATTGAGTTGTGGCATCAAAATATTTGATAGTATAACGTTATGAAATTTTTCAATGACTATTTGCACATTATCAATTATATTATCTTAAAAAAATGTTATAGCTTTTGTTGCAAAAAATGTTCCATCACTTTTCAGTTTTATTTTATCAGAACTATTAATTTTTACACCTTCTGAAAACAGATCCAGTTGGAAATTCATGCATGTTTTCAGATTTCTTGAATCGTCGTAACCTGTGCAATATCCACACCCATATTTTACAATATTAGTAGCTTGCATGTAATGAGATATGCATATAGTGAAGTCAAAACAAAAGCAATATCCAATATCATCTGGCATCTAACTGCACGCAATCTTACGTCTTTACTTTTTTAAGATTCTTAATGGATTCAAAAATTTATTTGGCGCGGGACATTTGACGATTATGTCGTGGCCCTGATTAGACGTCACTCTTATGACTTCAGCACATTTGGGTCACGTGCCATACTTTTGCTTACAACTTCATTCTATTATTTTTCAAAAATAGCCTGAATAAATGTTACGTCAACATTTCTCAAGAACTAATTCCGATTTCAGAACATATCTCCCAGCAGCTTTTCTGAGCGTAACAGAAAGTTAGAAGTTGTCAAATCCAACAAAAAAAGGATTCGTTTTCTACTAGAGACGGATTTGGAACAAACCTACGGGGAAAAAATGCAGCTGCGTCTTAAATGCAAATGAAAATTCGAAACTTGGCCTTCACATTCAGCTGTTGTCATTTAGATCAAATGTCGCCATCATTTATTTTCAATCCGACACTTGCCAGAAAAAGCTACAATGTGTCGTAATGTCTAGCTTTAATGTCTTTTAATTCTGGACTTTTCTATCTGTCTCTTCAACATAACAATCGAGCAAATTTTTGTCTTTTTCTCATAACAAAGGAGGCGAAAATACATCTCTGAAATAAAGCGGGAATTATGGAAATATATTCAGGACGCATGATAGCACCAAGCATGCAATAACATTCAAGAGGCATTTTTGACGTTATTGGATCTTTCTCTCTTTTCCATTTATAAGAAAAATCTATTGCGATTATACTTCAGAAGGGTTTTATTACTATGCGTAGCCAAAATTGTTCTAAGAATTTTAGAATTATCATATATGGCAGCGTCAAAACTGGCACTGTGGATGCAAATGAGAGTTAGCACAAAACAAACAACACTTAATATACAGGGTGTACACAAATGAAGCGACACATTTCAAAAATTAATAAAAAAAATTTTTAAATGATGCAACTATGGGTTTTTTTAAAATAAGAGCGCATCTCAAAAAGTTCTTTTTCAGATAGGTAACGCGGCGTTACGCCGCTCTAAATTTTTTACAGCGAGAAAATTCCGTACGCAATGGATACCTATCAACAGAAGTCGATGCGTGTTTTCTGGGGTTTTTTTTTAGTTTTTCTTGAATATCACAAAAACTCTTCAGTTTTCACACTACATGTGAATTAACAAATTAAAGAGCGTAAAATTCCCTACAAATACATGCTTTTATTTTTCTTCCAGTTTTAATATTTTCTCAGATAATGGCTCTAAACAAATTTTCGATTTGCAGTAATTTACGACCCCTTAGGCAACATACCGTTTCGGTGGTCTATCTGAAAAAAAATTAAGATGTGCTCCCATTTTTAAAAAATTCGTAGTTCCAACATTTTTAGTTTTTATAATTAATTTTTGAAATATGTCTCTTCATTTGTGTACGCCCTGTTTACTTATTCGTACCGTATCCACTCAAATGACCGGGTTTTAGATAAAAACTTTATTTTTCTCGATTAAATGTTGAAAATATTTATTTCAGTAAGGAAATATTCAACAAAGTAAATTTAAGGCAATAATTCAACAAAAAATCTTGT